>JBBPBX010048261.1:0-25822 GCA_038048925.1 Garcialebias charrua | reverse complement strand
TATATATATATATATATATATACTGTGTGTGTGTGTGTGTATATATATATATATGTATATATAAAAATAAACGCACACACACCATACATATATAGGTGCGTGTGTTTATTTGCCAGTTATGAACGAAAATATTAGTATCATTTAATCACCGCCTACATAAAATCATAAAACTAAATGCTGTCTCTGAAATCATACCTGGTGTTCTCGTGTCACTGCTGTCGATCCTCTGGAGGATACGGCGTCTTTTTTCAGGTGGTTTCTCGTAGCCCAGCCACAAAGAAGGATGCAGGTTTTCTTCGGTTGGCTTTTTGTCCACAAAATGAAACGAGCACACGTACAGCGTTTTGGGTGATCTTTTCAAGTTTAAATTTTTAAGCCAATTTCTCTCTGACAGCCCTGAGCAGCTCCTTTAGTGCCCGGCTGCGGCACCCTAAGTGCGTGAGGGAAAGATACCGCAGGTCTTTTCCTTCCGGCCACCGTCAGACTGTACAACACGCGCTGCTCTTAGTACGGTAGTTATATTTCGTTTTATACTGTTTCGGTGTTTTTATGTACTAATTTGTATTATTTGTGTATATAGAGATTTTTTAACATTTTTTGTACTGGTTCTGCTCTGTCCTCTATGCTGCTGTGGCAATGTAAATTTCCCCACTGTGGGATTAATAAAGGCATCTTATCTTATCTTTGTTTCGTCATCTGTTGGTAGGCAATGAAAACGGTACCGCTTATCACAGGAACATTCCCTTTTTGTTTTCGGAGCATGTTCAACACACACTTGTTGCAGCCACAAATTCAGCTTCGTCTGATTATTCGTACAGCCACGAACAGTGCAACATGTACCCGAGCTCCGCAAGGACATCTTCGTGACAATATTTCAGTGGCATGTAACCTTATCTACACAAGGGATTTAAATCTGGCACAGATGATGACATTTTTAACACCGGCAGTGATGCAGTTTATGTTCCCAGAGCGGCCGAAAGCAGCAGCTGCAGAAATGGAGACAAAGGCTACAACAAATGGGAGCAGGAAAAACAAATAAGTACCGTACTGAAGAAAATCTTTGGATGCTCCAAAGAAATAAAATTAAGAGATAAATGATGGAAAATAATATCGCTGCTGCTTCATGCTCATCCGTCTTTTATCTTTTATTTAATGAAGGGATTTGTTGAGAAAATTAAATTTTACCAATAATAACTGAATCAATGAGTGAAATCAAATGCAATAAATTCACAAATCATCAGAAACTCGGGGTTTAAGAAAACAGTAGGATGATTATTTCCTGCCACAACCATCACCTGAGCCTAATGATTCCTTATTAACTAATTTTACAGTTGTCAAACTACATAGTAATAAAATTGGCCCAGCTGTATTTTTTTTATCTTTAATAAATATTTTACTACTAGTGATTAAAAACTTAATTTGCAGTCTGTTCTTTCTGAAAATGTGTAGAAATGTACTTAGATTTAGTATTTATTCAATGTCAGTGTTTTTTAAAATATCATTTTAGAGACTTTCTACCAAGAGCCTGTCTGAAAAAGGAAATATGTAGTATTCATTAACCGACAGCCAGGATATCTTTCACAGTTACACATAAATTATTGATATACAGTAGTCTTTATTTTTAATTTATTTTTTAATTCAATTTTACCTGAGATAGATGAGAGGGTGGCTTCTCTTCGCCTTTGGGTGGGGGAATGGGCTCAGACTGGTGTTTGTGCCTATGCGCCAAACTGTAGTTCAGAGTATAAGACCTTCTTGGAGTACTTGGCAGGGGTGCTGGAAGGTGCATAAGCTGAGGACTCCTTTAATCTGCTGGGGGGTGGGGGAGGGGGGCTTCAATGCCCACGTGGATAATGACAGTGTGACCTGGAGGGGCGTGATTGAGAGGAATGGCCTCGCTGATCTGAACCTGAGCGGTGTTCCGTTGTTGGACTTCTGTGCTAGTCATAGTTTGTCCATCACAAACACCATGTTCAAACATAAGGGTGTCCCATAAGTGCACTTGGCACCAGGATATTCTAGGTCATGGATCGATGGTTGACTTTGTAGTTGTGTCATCAGATTTGCGGCCATTTGTTTTTGACACTCGGGTGAGGAGAGGAGTTGAGCTGTCAACTGATCCCCACCTGGTAGTGAGTTGGATCAGATGGCGGGGGAAGATGCCGGACAGACCCGGTAGAGCCAAACGTGTAGTGAGGGTTTGCTAGGAACGCCTGGCAGAAGAACCCATCTGAGAGATCTGCAACTCACACCTCCGGGAGAGCTTTAACTGCATTTCAGTTTAGGTGGGGGACATTGAGTCCAAGTGGGCCATGTTCCACACCTCACTTTTTGAAGTAGCTGCCTTGAGCTGTGGCTGCGAGGTTGTCGGTGCTTCTTGCGGTAGCCATCCACAAACTTGGTGGTGGACACCCCAGGTTAGAGAGGCTGTCAAGCTGAAGAAGGAGTGCTATCAGGCCATGTTGGTCAGTGGGACTCTGGAGGCAGCTGAGGAGTACTACTTGGCTGTTGCTGAGGCAAATGCTTGGATGTGGGAGGAGTTTGGTGAGAAACTCTTGGTCAGCTCTGAGTAGATTCTGGCAAACCATCAGGCGGCTGAGGAGAGGAAAGCAGCACGTTACTAACATTGTGTTCAGTGAAGGTTGGGTGCTGTTGACCTCAAACAGATGTCGTCGGGAGGTGGAAGGAATACTTCTTGGACCTTTTCAATCCCACCAGCACATCTTCCATGGAGGAAGCTGAGTTGGGGGACTTTGGGGTTGATCTGTCCATAACCATGGCTGAGATTGCTGAAGTAATTAAAAAGCGAAAAGGCGACAGAGCTCTGGGAGTGGATGAGATTCACCTCTGGGTGTTGTGCACCTGTCTTGGCTGACACGCCTTTGCAACGTTGCGTGGACATGGGGGCAGTGCCACTGGATTGGTAGACTGGGGTGGTAGTTCCTCTCTTCAAAAAGGGGGACCGGAGGGTGTGCTCCAATCACTCTCCTTAGTCTCCCTGGTAAAGTCTATGCAGGGGTACTGGAAGTCCGATCGTTGGTCGAACCTCAGATCCAGGAGGAACAATGTGGGTTCTGTCCTGGCCGTGGAGCAATGGATCAGCTCTTTACCTTCACTAGGGTCTTTGAGGGGTCATGGGAGTTTGCTCATCCAGTCTAAATGTGTTTTGTGGACATGAAGAAGGCATTCGACCGTGTTCCTCGGAGTACACTGTGGGGGGTGCTCCGTGAGTATGGGATTGGAGGCCTGTTCTTACAGGCTGTTCAGTCCCTATACAAGCGGTGCAAGAGTTTGGTTCGCATTGCCAGCAGTAAGTCGGACCCCTTAAGTGTGGGAGTTGGACTCCACCAGGGCTGCCCGTTGTCACCTATTCTGTTCATAACTTTTATGGACAGAATTTCTCGGTGCAGCCAGGGGGCAGAGGGTTTCTGGCGCGGTGGCCTCAGGATTCTATCTCTGCTCTTTGCAGATGATGTGGTGCTGTTGCCGTCATCGTGCCATGATCTTCAGCTCTCACTGGAGCGGTTTGCAGCCAAGTGTGACGCAGCTGGGATGAGAATCAGCACCTCCATATCTGAGGCCATGGTCCTCAACCGAAAAAGGATGGATTGCTCTCTTCAGGTCGAGGGTGAGGTTCTAGCTCAAGTGGAGGAGTTCAATTATCTTGGGGTTTTGTTCACGAGTGAGGGAAGAATGGAGTGTGAGATTGACAGACGGATTGGTGCAGCACATGCAGTATTGAGGACTCTGTACTGGTTTGTTGTGGTGAAGAGAGAGCTGAGCTTTAAGGCAAAACTCTGTTTACTGGTTAGTACGTTCCTACCCTCACCTACGGTCATGAGCTCTGGGAAGTGACCAAAAGAATGAGATTGCGGATACAGGCGGTTGAAATGAGTTTCCTCTGCAGGGTAGCTGGACACTCCCTTAGAGATAGGGTGAGAATTTCAATTATCCGGGAAAGACGTGGAGTAGAACTGCTACTCCTCCAAGTCAAGACAAGCCAATTGAGGTGGTTCGGACATCTGGTAAGGACACCACCTGGGCGCTTCCCTAGGGAGGTGCTTCGGGCATGTCCAACTGGGAGGAGACCCTGGGGAAGACCCAGGACATGCTGAAGAGACTATGTCTCTCAGTTGGCCTGGAAACGCCTTGGAATCCTCCCAGAAGAACTGGAAAAGGTGGCTGTGGAAAGAGATGTCTGGGCCTCCATGCTCAAGCCGCTGCCCCCGTGACCCGACTTCAGAATAAGCAGAAGATAATGGATGGATGGATTTTACCTCCTAAAGAAGAGATTGGTTTCTTATGACAGTCATGGGTGGACAAATCTTTTTCTCAGATGTTCTGAGATCTCACTAGTGACTTGGACAAAGATTGTCTGGCTGTCTTTTTACAAATGTGTATCACTGTTAACCAGTGGTGGGACGTAACAAAGGACAAGCACTTTGTTACTGTACGTATGTACATTTTTCATGTATCTGTACTTTAAGTAGAGTTAAATGTGGATACTTTCGACTTTTACTTCATTTTACATTAAGTATCTGTACTTTCTACTACACTACATTTCTATAAATAAATTTCATATGACCCTATGTACATTTCATTTCATTTCATTTATTTATTTATTTAAGTTAGGACAATGCATATTAATCAACATAACAGCAGTTAGCATCAATGTAAATATGCCGGAGTTAGCACAATAGCTAATTTGCATCCGTTGTCCTAAGGCAGGTAAGAATAAGAAACGTCCCATAAAACAAAAGAGCGGAGAAAAATACAAACATCACCTATATAGCACATAACACAACATAAAATTACAATAAAAATATGATGCCATAAGAATAGACAAAGTAATCTACACATGAGTGCACTTCTGATTAGTTTTCAGCCAAAGTTTCAGAGATTTTTTAAAGCTGGAGTAGGTGCCACAGTTCCTGATGGAAACTGGCAGTGTGTTCCATGACTGCGTGCCTCTGATGGACACCACCATTTGGCCAAATTTAGTCCTGCGCCGCTGCACATCACAATCTCCTCTGGTCAGTGCTCTTGTGTTTACTGTACTTGTTTTTTTACTTATAAAATATATTAAAGGAGGAGGAGCAAGTCCATTTAAAACTTTAAAAATCAGGCAAACGTCCATAAAAATCTGATAGCTATTAAAATCCAAAATTTTGTACTTATTTATGATGTTGCAGTAATGATACTGTATTGGCTTTTTGTCAAAAATTTTCAGTGTTTTCTTAAAAAGAGACTTTAGGGGCTTCATGACGATCTCTGAAGTGTGAGACCATGTAGTATAACAATAGGCTATATGGCTGAAGATCATGGCATGCATGTAAGCCTTTGCTGATTCTGTTGTCAGAGAAGGTCTTATATGTTTGAAGTTTGCCAGATTAAGTTTAATTATATGTGAAATTCTCTTTACATGTTGCTTGAAATTTAGATTAGAATCAAAAATGACTCCGAGGTATTTAAATTGTTCAACCACATCTAATGTCTCGCCATTGACCAACACAGATGGATGCCCATCATCTGGTGAAACATAGTTTTGTTTCACCTCATGTACCACATCTGATGTGAATGACAATAAAAATCTTTGTATCCTTGTATAATGTGCTGTGTTACAAGTAATATTCACATTGCATTTTTTTGATTTGTTCATTAGTTTGAAAGTAACAAATGGTGAGAGGGGAGTTGGTCCATTGAATCATTGCAAAGTGGGCAGGTAACATGAAACCCACCTTCAAGAAGAGCTGGACCAATGACATATATTCTAGTATATACATCATTGAGCTGGGCGCACCTGCAGCACCGCTAACACACCCAAAAGAAAGACTATTGAAAGATTATGGAAAGACTATTGAAAGACTATTCAGTACAGCAGGACAGATTCTCTCTCCCTAAAGAGCCCAACTGGACTCAAAAAACATTGAAACCCAACTTCTTCTGAACTTGAACAAGAAATTCTTGCTACAATATTAAAATGTGTCAGTTCATGGATGTTAGGACAGGAGACAAGAGATGTCTCCAAATGTCTCGACACTCAGGTCCAAGTTTTGAAAATGGTGTCAGGAGGAAGTTAAAATATTGTTCACTATTGACCCTTACAAGGTTGACTAGACAGTATTTTAACTAGAGATGACAAACTGGAGTTGAAATGATCAGATGTTCCTTTGTTAGGTCTAATGCTCCTTTTTTCAGGCAGACTACTTTTACTTAAATGTGTTTACTGCAGTTAAAATGACACAGGTCTGTGTTAAATAAAACCTTTCAAAGGTATAATCATTCCTGTTTCTTATTTTGCTTAATGTCATTTAACTCTGCATGTCATCCCTGAAATTCTGATGCACAGAATCACAAGTCCAAGTGTGAACTGTGTCACAGAGTAAACACAATAAAAACATGCATTATCTGCAGCATTGTTCATTAAAGGTTGGCTGACATGATTCTTGAACTTTGCATAAATTGGCACAACATATATCTTTTATCATTCAACTATGTTCGTTGTAGCAAACAAAATGATAATTTAATGAAAATTCGTTTAAAAAGTGAGTTTAAAATTCGCACTGTGTTTCTTCACGGGACATCCGGGTACTTCCGCTTGCTAATTTTGTGACGTCAGCGCAGGAATGTCTCCTAGAACGCCTCTTTTACATAACAATAGCGCACAATATAGAAACCGACAAATTTAGCAATCTAAGTTTAGATTTGAGCGATTTGTCTTCAGTTTGGGAAGCAGAAGTTAGTTCAGGGGGTTGAAAAGCAAACGTGCAGAAAATGTATCTGCGTTCTATACACAGCCACAGACTGAAATCCTACGCTGAAATCCTATGCTGACGTCACAAAATTAGCAAGCGGAAGTACCCAGATGTCCCTTGAAGAAACACAGTGCGAATTTTAAACTCACTTTTTAAAAAGATTTTCATTAAATTATAATTTTGTTTGCAACAACGAACAAAGTTGAATGATAAAAGATATACATGTTGTGCCAATTTATGCAAAGTTCAAAAATCATGTCAGCCAACCTTTAAAATGGCTCAACACTATTACTTATTTTTCGGAGTATAGGTCGCACCGGAGTATAGGTCGCATTGTCCAATTATTATCAATAGATTGGAAAAATTCCTAGATAAGTCGCACCTACGTTTAGCTCTGCTGCAAATGTCTGCCACAGGAGCGCACAGCAAGGCTTTTAAGAAGATTAACACTTAAAAACAATTATTTGTTTGATAAAAATTATAGCAAATATGTGTCTGAGCTGAACTTTTCCTTAATAAATGAACGTAATTGTGAAATGAGCTGGATTTAAAAATTTGTTTCGCCGAAAGTGATAAAAAGCCATATATAGGTCGCACCTGAGTATAGGTCGCAGGCCATGAAAAAATGATAAAAAGGTGCAACCTATACTCCGAAAAATACGGTAATGTATTACAGAAAATATACATACTATAGGTACACTTATGATACTGTAGTAGACCATTGCATTAGGTAATACATTCAGCAAGTACTTTTACTTTTAATACTTTAAGTATTTTTAAAAGCAAGTACTTACTTTTACTTAATTAAAACGTTGATGTGGTATTTCTACTTTTACTAGAGTATATTTTTGTCTGTTTATTTGTACTTTCACTTAAATACTGTATAGTGTTTGAGTACTTTCTCCACCACTGCTGTTAACCATCTGTATGTCAGCTCACTGGATGTCTGCTAGAGTCTCTAAATCTTGTAATTGGATGCTTTCTCAGTGGGGGATAAACAGTAATATTCTTAAAGTGGAAGCTGTCAGATGCATACCCAACATGTTATCTTAAAAGAAAACTAGGATCGCAGCAAGAAAATCACTAAAAATGTCCTTGATCATGCTGTATGTTCTTTTTTTTTCCCAAGCTGCAACCTAACTGACAATGTATGCAGATGGAAAAATCATTTAGAAAACTATCTCAACATGGTGGCCAAAGCCACAGAGCAGACACAAGGAAATGACAATGCGCCAAACAAGAAGGAATTAGTCCCTTAGTGAGAGTTCACCAAACAGATCAATTAGATTCCAACCTTGAGAAGTTGAGGGTAAAAAACAAAAACGTCTGGTGCTCTTCGATCTGCCTTTCAAGATAAACACAATTTGAAAGAAAAGTGTTTTCTACCTGAGCAGAACTGAAATCAGATTATTCCAGACCAACATAACTCAGAAAGATTAGATTTCCATCATAAATTTTGCCATCCAGCCAGAAAAAAAAGGCCAAGACTTCTCCCATTGGACACAGTTAAATCACAAAATCAATCTGTTTACACTGTACCTGATGCAGCTGTAGTGTTTGAAGGTGCTGGCTGCCTTTTGACATTCCAGACAGAGCTGAATTGCACCTGGATAGTCTTCCTCCTAAAAGAAGCAGAGAGGTCATTTAATGTCATTTCCAAAAATAAATAAAAATTCAGCGCAGTTTCATGTAAAATACAAATTTAAAAATTTGATTAAAATGACACTTTAACAGCATTTATGTAAAATATGTGTCTGGGAATGTAAAAAAAAATGTAGGCTACATGTAATGTCCTTTTGTATCTTGTTACAACATTTACAGTATCTGAAAACAGTTGTCAGAGCTGAATCTGTCATGGTAGACAAACAGACTTGTACGGGTGTCACACACTTCAACTGACCTTTACAACAGACATGCATTTGTCAAACAATCTAGTTAGGCCCGAAGCAGCGAAGCTCTGCTGAAGGCCTATTGTAATCGCTCGATTTCTTCATTATTATTATTATTATTATTATTCTTCTTCTTCCGTCACTTCGCGCGGCCGTTTGGGGCCTTTAACATATTCAAAAACTCACCAAACTTCACCCAAAATTGTCCCCCAATGAAAATTTTATGAATCTGGTGTAATCGCAAGTGGGCGTGGCCTAACTGCTCAACGGCGCCCCCTAACGTGAGTTGGGGAAAACCGTAAGTCGTACAGATCTGAAACTCGGTACATATGTAGATCTCCCCAATTCAAGAAAAAAAGTACATTGGAGGTACCCTCTAAAATGCACAGGTAGGCGGCCATTTTGGGTCAAAGGTCAAATTTTGGTCATTTTTCAGTTTTACTCATGTCGAACTTTGACGAACTCCTTCTCAGGCGTTCGACCTATCGGCTTCAAACTTGGTCAGAATGCAGTTAAGGCATGGGCCTTTAAAAGTTATCAAAAAAATTGACTTTTCGTATATGTTCAGGGGGCGTGGTGGAGCGGTGAACTTGGCGTACTCGCCGAAACAAACGAAACGCTATAACTTTGACATTTAAAGGTCTATTGACACCATGCTTTATCCTAGAATAATGAAACTTGGTACACATATGTATCTCATCAGGAGCTACAAAAAAGTCTCTTGGAGCAATGGTCCAAAGCCAACAGGAAGTCGGCCATTTTAGGTCAAAGTCACAATTTGGTCTATTTCATTTACGTCATATCTGAGCGAACTCGTCCTAGAGCTTTCGAGATCCAGGCGTCAAACTCGGTCAGCACTATCTTGAGGCATTGAAGGTCAAAAGTTATCAAAAGAATTTTTCTAAGTCAAAGCATGTGGGCGTGGCCTTAGGTCAAAGTCAAATTTGGTCTATTTCATTTACGTCATATCTGAGCGAACTCGTCCTAGAGCTTTCGAGATCCAGGGGTCAAACTCAGTCAGCACTATCTTGAGGCATTGAAGGTCAAAAGTTATCAAAAGAATTTTTCTATGTCAAAGCATGTGGGCGTGGCCAAGCCTCAAATCTGGCCATTTTCCATGAAACATCAATTACGTCATATCTGAGCGAACTCGTCCTAGAGCTTTCGAGATCCAGGGGTCAAACTCGGTCAGCACTATCTTGAGGCATTGAAGGTCAAAAGTTATCAAAAGAATTTTTCTATGTCAAAGCATGTGGGTGTGGCCAATTCTCAAATCTGGCCATTCTCCATGAAACATCAAGCTAAAATAACTTCCTAATATAAGCTCCCAGCTACACCAAATTCACTAAGATCTATATTTCTCCATCCCTCGACAGGACTGCAGTCCAATATGTAGTGGGCGTGGCCTGATTCTTCAAGAGCGCCCCCTAGAATTTAGTTTAAAAATCAGCCCCCAGCCATGCTTTATCCCAGAATTATGAAACGTGGTATACATTTGTAAATTGTCAGGACCTACAAAAAAGTCTCTTGGAACCCTGGTCCAAAACCAACAGGAAGTCGGCCATTTTGGGTCAAAATGTAGTTTTGGTCATAAATTTCACACCTTTTGACTCCATAGCGCCCCCTATATTATTACTACAGTTATATCTTAGTGATACATTATCCGATCTGCACGAGATTTAGTGTGGTTCATCAGTGAGTACTTCTACACAGTACTTCTAAGTTTGGTTGGAAAATAAGGTGTTAGCCTAGCATGCTAGTTAGCTTAGCATTAGCATCATCCGTTAGCATGTGAGATAACACCAGAAACTTGTTCAGCGTGGTCTGTTGAGTCACCTGTGTAAGTTTGGTTGGAAAATAAGGTGTTAGCCTAGCATGCTAGTTAGCTTAGCATTAGCATCACCCGTTAGCATGTGAGATAACACCAGAAACTTGTTCAGCGTGGTCTGTTGAGTCATCTGTGTAAGTTTGGTTGGAAAATAAGGTGTTAGCCTAGCATGCTAGTTAGCTTAGCATTAGCATTACCCGTTAGCATGTGAGATAACACCAGAAACTTGTTCAACGTGGTCTGTTGAGTCACCTGTGTAAGTTTGGTTGGAAAATAAGGTGTTAGCCTAGCATGCTAGTTAGCTTAGCATTAGCATCACCCGTTAGCATGTGAGATAACACCAGAAACTTGTTCAGCGTGGTATATCTCAGAGATACATTATCCAATCTGCACGAGATTTATTGTACTTCATCAGTGAGCACGTCTACACTAGGGATGCACCGATCCACATTTCTCACTTCCGATCCGATATCGATACTTTGAAACTGGGTATCGATCGATACCGATACTTTACCGATCCGATATCAGTGTTGAAGTAAACGAGCCCGCAATAATAAAATTATATAAGTGAGAGTCATTTGTTGCACAAAATTCTATGAATTCCGCTTTAACATTGTGTAAGGTAAACCCAAAGAAGACACTCTGAGCCTCACTACAGTAATTCACAAACTAATGGCATACAAGAGACAGGTCTCTTCCACAGACGTCCTTCTGACTCATGGTGCAAGGAACACTAGTCTAAAATACTGCTAAAGATTAGATTATGGGAAATGATCACAGTCTACTCCCCAGTTTTTATTTTTATTTTTGATTGTGGCACTATATGAGTTGTAATTCTTGTTGAATTTGATCAACAGATACAGATTTAATCTATAATTGAACACTAACATACCGCAAAGCATTCTGGGTAAGGCCGTTTTTAAGTTTCGTTTTTGAATAGTGGCACTATGACTTGTAATTCTTGTTGGTTTTGATCAACAGATACAGATTTAAACTATGCATTGAATTTATAAATGTAAATTCAATGTACAGTATTGTTTAAATCTGTATCTGTTGATCAAAACCAACAAGAATTACAACTCATAGTGCCACTATTCAAAAACGAAACTAAAAAACGGCATTACCCAGAATGCTTTGCGGTATGTTAGTGTTCAATTATAGATTAAATATGTATCTGTTGATCAAATTCAACAAGAATTATAACTCATATAGTGCAAAAATCAAAAATAAAACTAAAATCTGGGGAGTAGACTGTGATCATTTCCCATAATCTAATCTTTAGCAGTATTTTAGACTAGTGTTCCTTGCACCATGAGTCAGAAGGATGTCTGTGGAAGAGACCTGTCTCTTGTATGCCATTAATTTGTGAGTTACTACAGTGAGGCTCAGAGTGTCTTCTTTGGATTTATCTCACACAATGTTAAGACAGAAGTCACAGAGTATGGTGCAAAGCACTTCCTCTCTGACATCTGGAAAGTATCGGAAATATCGGCAGGTTGGAACCGATACCAGATACTGAAACTATGCTGGTATCGGATACCGATATCGATACTGGATCCGATCGGCCCCATCCCTAGTCTACACACATTGATATTGTGGATTAACATATGACTCTAGAGCGCCCCTAGATTATTCAAACTGTTAGATCTCAGTGATACATCATTCGATCTGTACCAGATTTATTCTGCGTCATCAGGGAGCAGTTCTAAACGCATTGATATTGTTGTGTAAATTTTGACTTCAGTGCACCACCTACATAATTCAAACTGTTATATGTCAATAAGGATGAAGGGAAAAAAATAGTTTTTTTAAATCTAGATTATTTGTCTTGGCGATTCAGAATCAATTCTAAATGCTCCAAAATTGATTTTAAAACATGTTTAATTTTCCCCTGATACATGCTCAATAATCCAGGTAGAAAACTCTAAAAAAGCTAAGTCTGATATTCAGCTCAGTCTTAGCACCCTTTCAAAGTGGATCAACCAGTTTGCTGGTGACTGCTGAAACCAGTTGCTCACATGATGGATGACCATCATCTTAACAATGGATCGTTAGCACCCATTGTAAAAACAACCCAAAGGGTTGTTTGCTATTCACAAAGGGCTGATCACTTCTACACACTTTGATACTATGGTTTAACAGATGACTCCAGTGTGCCCCATACATTATTTTTCCAACTGTTACATCTCATTGCTAGATCATGTGATCTGTTCCACGTTTACTATGTATCATCTGTCAGCACTTCTAAACACGTATATATTGTTGTTGTTCGCTAATTGTTCTTGGCAAACTGGTGCTGGATGGGCACGAGAGACTTTGAGGTGGCGACCGATCGGACCAGCTGGAGCTCACGAGGTCGCCGCAATAAGGCCGGAGCTGCGCTAAGCTGCGAGGGCCTCAATGCTGCTTGCAGCTTTAATATTAGTGTTGGTTTTGCTTTTAGTGCTGAATCTTCTCTGATGTTTGACCTTTCAAGTCCATTATGAAGTTTTCTGTATGCGTGCATGTACAGTTGATGGGATTACAATACCTCAAGCATCTCGCTGAGTCTTACGTCTGTTCTTTGCTGTGAAGTAAAGAGCGAGAAAGGAAAAAAGGTATGAATAACACAAAGTACTAAGTAGAAAACAGGCTCAGAAGCAGATCCTTTCTTCCCTTATGTGAAAATGCTAGTAATATTTGGGAGTTTTATTGATCATTTTTGATAATTGTGTATGTTGCACATGTGTGTGAGTATTTCAAACTGAATCAGTTCAATTCATGGCAACAGCTCTGGTGACATTCCTGCAGTCAACATGCCAAATGCACACTCCCTCAAAACCTGTGACATCTGAAGCATTGTGCTGTGATAAAACTGTACATGTTAGAGTGGCCTTTTATTGTGGGCAGCCTAAGACACACCTGTGCAATAATCCTGCTGTCTAATCAGCATCTTGATCTGCCACACCTGTGAGGTGGGTGGATTATCTTGACAAAGGAGAAGTGCTCACTAACAGATTTACATAAATTAATGAGCAATATTTGAGAGAACAAGGTTTTCTGTGTACCGTACATTAAAAAAGTCTTACATCTTTGAGTTCAGCTCATGAAAAATGAGCGCAACAACAAAATTGATGTGTTTCTATTTTTGTGCAGTATATACTGTATAAAAGTTCCCATTCAAACAGTGTGTGTGAACTTTACATCTCAGAAGAGAAGTTTTCAAGTTTTTTTCTGTACAACGAAAATCATTTAACAACAAATAAATGCAGTTTAGAGTAAAATATTTCATGTTTTTTTTAGTGTAACTTTACCAGGGTCTTGATGGTCCTTAGGGACTTGAGTAGACCTGTCAGCAGTTGTCGCTTCCTCTGATTGGCCAACAGACCCAGGCTGGCCTCTGTGAACCCCTCCTTTGCACCTCGTAGTTGTCTTCACACACAAAGTCCAGGTGGAGTTTACCATTATTTACAGTTTAAGAATTTTTAAGACAACTTGAACAACAAAAAAGTAACATAAGCTAGGTTACAGCAAGTTTGTTAAGGAAGGTATGTAGATATTTGGCAGCTCTAGAAGACACATAGAATAAACAATTTTCACTTGGGTTGTTGTAAATGTGACTAAAACAGATGTGATGAACAGCTGTTTTCTGGTCTAAAGATGAAGATCATGTATTCAGAATATGTAGATGTTTAAGGCCCCTGTAGGTCTACTCGTGCCTGACACAGTCTGTCTTACAGCTGGTTAATAAGTGTAATGTAGAAAGTAAAGCTCTTGGTAAAATCCAGCCTTCAGACCAACTTTTCTCAGCTCTTCAGTTACTCTGCCATTTTTGTCTCATTTTTGTTTTCCTTGTAGATGTGCTCTCTGCAGGGGTCGCCACAGCAAGCGACCCCAATCATTTTACATCAAACAGCTTCCTGCCATAACCTGGGCTCAAACCTGCAGCCTTAACGCCAAAATTACACCACACGCGTTACGGCTCCGCCCCGCTCTGGTCCGACCTCCGCAGCAAATACGCACCCTTTATAATCAATGACAGAATTTACACTGGCTCTGCACGGCGGCAGCGAGCTGCGCCGAGCGGACGGCAGTCCGTCAAAATTAGAATTTTTTCTATTTCTGCCGGACGCCGGAGCTGTGCGGAGGCACCAACAGGAAAAGGAACGAGCACAACTTCCGTATTTACAAAATAAAATCACCACGGGCGGACTAATCCTAGCTCTATACGGATTTATTTGTACAAAAATGCTGTCAAACTATCATTTATGACTACGCCTACAAACGCAATACAAGAAATAAATAAATAAATAAAGTATTTTATTCTGAAAATGTAATACCTCACTTCCTGTTGCTCAAACCATGTCCTGTCGCTCATTTACGAGAGAAGATCAAGGCAGCAGTCTCTACTGTTGTTCTCCTTCTTCCACCGAATGAATTGTTTTGTTCTGACTTACTTATTTATCACTTGATTTATCGCGCGATCCCGCAAATCCCGCGCATGCGTCTAGGAGCGGCGCATGCAGGCGGACCTGAGCTGAGCGGAGGAAGTGGAAACTGGAGTTTGAGACGCTCAGCTGCGACCTGCGGAGCGGAGCGGACCGCATGTAGTGTAATTTTGGGGTCAGATTATGAGTCCACAGCACTGACCACCGAGCTACAGCAGCCTCTGCTTTCCCACCTTTGTGTGTTAGAATAATTTTGCTTTGTTTGCATTTTCCACCCAAATTATTCACTCATGCACACTAATCTGATTGATTTCCACATCTCATAATTGTTTTCTTACTTCGATTTAATTAGACGTAACATTGCTCTTTAATAACTTTTTCATATGCCGTGTCTCCCTTTTGGTCATAGAAACAGGGGACTACAGTACAGGGCTTGAGAGTGAATTGAGGACTTTGCGGACAGGCTGCATGCTGCGTGGCTTCAATGCTTTCTGAAGTCACAGTTGCATTTGAAGTTGCAGTTAGATGGGCTAGAGCTGAATGCCATTCCCCTGCACTTTCACCACTTCTCAGAACCATTCCCACTGTGCTATAAAAGAGAGCTGAAAACCATCTATATCAACAGCTGGGGACTCTATGAGGGGAAATCATGGTTATGAGACAAGCACTTGGTAATCAGAAGCAGAATGAACGAGCTGTTTGAGGAACTATTCCAGAGTTGGTTACATGTTACAGAACATCATTACCTCCTTGCATTAGTACAAATGACGGCTGCCAGCTGCAGGTTGGTCTGTAAGGCCGTCACTCTCTCCAGTTCCTGTGAACATAGATAATGACTTGAAACACAAATTGCAATCATTAAAACAAAGCAGCATTACCGGTATGCATTTATATTTGTCATTAGAAAGAGGCAAGATACGGCTTTAATATTATTTCAGACAACGTCTCCCCTAAACATTGCAAAGATACAAACAGCTGTTCTCACACTATCCAAGTATCTTTCAGTGCAAATATCTCTGCTGTGACCTGAAAAATGATGTTAGTATGGTAGGGGGTAAATTTCTCCTGCCAAACTCACAACTTAAGGGTTCAAGAGAATATTGTTTAAAACAGAAAAATCAAAGAGATCCTTTCTTCAGAGTGGTGACATTTAGAGGAGCATCAATGAGCACTCTGCTCTCAAGAGTTCAGAAATGACACCACTTCAATGACCTCTGCTGAGCACAAACATAACTCTGGGCTGACATTTCTTGTCCTCTTTGTGCTTTTATTTTCTTGATCTGCCAGATGTAATGCCTGAAGTGTGGTAAGATGCTTGTTTGATCTCCTTTTTCAACATTAAACCAACCCTTCCAAAAAAAAAAACAGGCCCAGTGTTTTCAAAAAATAATTTATAACTGTTAAATGAAAAATAATCTTTTGCCAACGGAATATGGTCCGAGGAAATTCATTTTCACGGTAATAATAAAGCAACAACAACGGTAAAAGCAGCACTTCAGCTGTGGGCAAACCAATCTGACCTCGTGATCTAGAGTGCTGACGAAGATCTCGATAAGTCTTGAGAACGTTTCTAAAGGTTTATTAAATGGAAAGAGTTTTCTCTAAAGGAATAAAAACCATGTGATGCAAAAAAGACAGGTGTTGGATCACTGGTCCAAGAGAATAATCAAACCAAAAACAGCTTCAAGCAGGAAAACTCCATGCCTGGGTTGAATGTACACTATAGTTGCACAAAAATTTAGTATTAAAAAAATGCCTATACAGTATCAATAAGTTGTTTGTCTTTACTTAATCATGATATAATTTTACAGTTTGAGAATTACAACAATGTCAACAGCTTACAAAAGTCCACAGAAACTTTACTAGTACTGTATTTGTGATTCTTGGAAAATTTCAAATTATTGTAAGTCGTTCAACCCTGAAAACCACAACAACCCAAGTTGATACAACAAGAATTACACAAAAACGCAACAGAAATAAACAATCTGGCTTTGCACCATTCATTGTTGAACAAGGCAGCCTTGCAACTGTCCTCACACCCCTCAGCTGACAGTGCATTTATAATGAAGAGCTTAATCGCTTTAAAAAATATTAATAATAGTACTGATAATATAACTAGGCCTGTCACAATAACAAATTTTGCTGAGCAATTAATTGTCTCAGAAATTATTGCGATAAACGATAATATTGTTTGAAATTTGACAATAATTAGTAATTATTGTAAAATTAAAGAAGAAATATTGGTTAATTTGTTTTGATTGTAGTACCTTTTTTGACAACTGGATGGCAGTATAAGACTGTTTGAACTGAAGGATGGATAGTGAGGGAGTGAGCAGCGAGTCTCTAAGAAAAATTGGAGGGAGGCCCCTTGATGTGACATGAGCTGTCTCTCTTGGGTTCTCAAAATGACAGACACTCGGTGTGATTTGAGCTCTTTAACATAGAATTTTTCACACAAAGATTTTAATAAAAAAAATCTGTAACCACGTTCTCAGCTTCTTTTTGCAGAGAAAACCAACTTTTTACATGAAGGCACGGGTTTTAACTGTGAATTTTGGAGCTTCGACAAACAGAAGTTTTTTTTTTCCCCCGAGGTCGGCCTGTTAGCTTAGCTCGTAGCTTAGCTTCTCAGCTTAGCTGCTTTTAACGATCCAAAAATGCGATATTGGATCGTAAAAACAGAGAAAGAGAGGGGTCAGTGAAAACACTGGAGTTGAGCTTTTTGTCATCCAGTGTCTTCAGTAGAAAGAGAGAGACAGGAAATGATAAAGCCAATAAATGAAAATGAGGTTGATAATTTTCATTTATTATGCAATTAAGTGATTTATTGTTTATTGCAATAGGCCTAAATATAACAATCATTTCATTAAAAACCTTTTTAACTGAACAAACAGAAATAACCACCAGGCATTCTACAGTTTTCATGTAGCATCAGATAAAACCACAAAATATTTACACGTACCCCTGCAACGGTTACTGTTCCCCTGTTAACTTGACCCCTAGCCTTCATGTGGGACATAAACTTATAAACATTTATATAGAACTGAATGACTTTCATCCAGGCAGCAATTCCCATATCAAGTCTTAAAAATCAATACACTTAGGAACCACAGCAGCGTTTGTAGGGCAGTTAGCATTGCATTAAACCATAAAGATGACCTTGTCTACTAAAAAGTGGGAACTGGCCACATGTTTTACCAGGCTTAACTGAAAAATAATTTAATAAACTGAAACCAGCTGATATAATTTCATGCTGCAAGCATGGAGACTGAATAATGAATAAATAAGTTTGTTCTCTGATCAGTCCAAGAAAGTCTGAAACATTCAGACATTATTTGTAACTAAGAAAGTCTGAAACATTGTGTGTAATTTTCCAGTCTTGTCACTACCGGGGAGTTGTGAGATGAGAAGTTGAAACTGGGCTGATACAGAAACAGTCAGTTTCAACTCCTAATTTCATCACTATGTCATCTTTGGAATTTTGTTATTCCTCACTATAGGCATCTTTGGAATTTTGTTATTCATCACTATAGGCATCTTTGGAATTTTGTTATGAGAAGTTGAAACTGGGCTGATTCCATCATAGGAACAGTCAGTTTCATCTCCTGAGTTCATCACATAGGCATCTCTGGAACTTTGTTGCTTTGGATAAAGTATTACTTGTGGAAAGAACCCGGCCAACTCTGTTTCGCAAGTGATTCTTGTCTAAAGGAATAAAAAGAAACGAGCTGAGCTCCCAGAGTTAGTTAGAGTCGGACGGGGATGTGCAATCGCTCGGATTTATCTTAATGCTCGCTCTGCCTATGATTGACGAACGGCTCTCTCACTTTGATGTCAAACGGTAAGAGTATCTGTTTATGCATTAATACTTGTATGTATGTATGTTACTTGTTTGTTTTCTGGTTTGTTTTCTATTTAATATTCTATGGTTAAAATAAAGAACATTTGTCTTTAAACAAGAAATTGTTTCCAGTGTAAAGTCTCTTGAGCTGTGATATTCTTTTGAGGATAATTGCCGATCTCTCTCTCGATCCTGCATAAATAATATTTCATAAAACATTTATGAATAAAAATTCATAAAATATTTATAAAATAATATTTCATAAAACATTTTGGCGTTGCTGGAAGGATTGAAAAGAGAGACTACATAATGCTCAAAAGAATGTTCAAGAGAAAATCAGCAAAGGGAGATGAGACACAGGACAGGACTGAAATACTACCAGGATGGGAAATACCCTGTTATCAGTCCATAGCATTGTGCCTGAGAGATGGAGCAGGACGTTGCGAGTCTTGGGAGGGGTCTCTACGAGATGGAGACCCTGAGACTTTGCTAGAAGTTCTACGAGCAGTAGACGTGAAAATAAAAACGCCAATAGACGGACTGCAACGGCGTTTGTGGGTTTGTGCCACTGCCTGGAAGAGGCAGAATGAAGTAAGTTTGAAACAGAAAAAGGCACTTGAAGAAGCCGAGTTGACCTCTTCATTACAGCGTCAGCATGTGCAGTTGTTAACTACACAGCTAGAAAATATGGCCCGGATTGCTGAGGAAGCAGTGGCTCAGGTGTCCATGTTAAAAAGAGAAAAAAAGAGGAAGACGAAACGGTCTGTATCACCCAAAAGAGTACGGGCTTTTGTAGCTGGGTTAGGTACGGGTTGGAATCCCTCTAACTGGAACGGAAATTTGTGGGGAGATAATTTAAGTGATGAAGAAGAGGAAGAGTCCACTACCTCATTACGCCCCTTATCCCGCAGCAAAAGTGTAAAGCCGGTGCAACGAAGGAGGCAGGAACAGATAGTGAGACCAGATGTTTTACAAGCAAGAGTAGACGCAGATGGTCACTTTGTTTATGAGAATGGTGTACAAGTTATGGATGCTGTTCCACAGGATCAACCGCAGCCTGAGCTTAGAATGATAACTGAAGATTACACTCAGGAGGAGGTAGCTTACTTGTCCAAGAGGCTCCGTCAGCAGCCAGGAGAACATACAGATGTGTGGTTATCAAGATTAGCTGAAGAAGGAGCAGCTCAGATTGACATAGATGCTCGGGATGGGCTGTCATTTGCTGGGTTGTCCACAGAAACCACAGTGAATGCTGATTTCCGCAGAGAAGTGAGAGATTTAGGGAATTATTCTAGATCTCTATTTGATGTTTATGCTGAGGCTGTTCACCAGGTTTATCCAGCTTTCACTGACTGGCCAGAGATAACAGGACAGTGGGTCACGCTTCGGGAGTGTGTACAGAGATTGGTTCGATTGTGTGTAAGGGATGCTTTAACTGTTGCTGCTGTGGATCAGTACCAGCTGTTACCTATTCCAAAGGCTGTGAGGGATCAGCTGATAAGGACAGCCCCTGTACACTATCGCGCCGCAATCTTGACAGTAATGCTTGGTGCAACAGAGGTTTCTATGTCTGAGATTCGTAGTCGAATCATGGAGTTAGGAACATTGGGAGATTGGAGTACAGAAAGAGTAGAAAACCAGGAAAATAGTTTTCAACATGTGGGTCATGGGCCAGAAAGGGATGCTCGAAGTAATGCACAGGGACCAACTCGTTCTGCTTTATGGAAAGCCTTGATACAGTCCGGGGTCCCATTATCTGAGATTGACGGATTACCAACAGAACAGTTGAGAGAACGATGCCAGGAAGAGGCATTAAAAGTCCGGTGTGCCAGATTTAAAGTTGAACATTTGACCCAGGCATTGAGGGATGTGTTTCAAACTCCTGTTGTTCCTTCTGCACCCCTGTTTGAACCTGAACAGATGGTCAGGAACAAAAATAAGACCACCAGAGTGGCAAAGGTCTCCTCTGATTCTGAGTTTTCAGAGGACAATGAAGCAGTGAGGGTGCGAGTTGTGAGACAGGAAAAGGGAAAAAGAAGGGAGAAAACCAGAAAGTCCTCTGACTCTGAGTCTTCAGAGAACAATGAAGCAGTAAGAGTGCGCGTCGTGAAACAGAAAAAGGAAAAAAGAAAGGTGAAAAACAGAACGTCACAGCTGTACCCTGATCTGTCAGACCTGCATAGCAGGTATGACGCTCCATTTAAAACAGGGAAATTTTGAGTTTGGGGTAGAGAGACCCCTACAGGTCAGATCAGTTTTGGTGGGGAAAGTAAAAATGAAACCTTTTATCTATGAAAGAACTAATCCTTGTCATTCTATGTTATAGCATTGTGTTTCTTCACAGCTTGGTGTTTTCTTGGCATCTGCTGGTGGGAGGATCAGAAGCGCGCAGAGGACGGCATGGCCAAACCTGGAAAGTGCCATGAGGGTGGAATCTCATGGGTTATCACGTTGTTTGTCGTCAGTGCCATGGTGCTGCAGAGGACGGCATGGCCAAACCTGAAAAGTGCCATGAGGGTGGAATCTCATGGGTTATCACATTGTTTGTCGTCGGTGCCATGGTGCTGCAGAAGACGGCATGGCCAAACCCAGAGAGTGCCATGAAGGTGGTATCTCATGGGTTATCACGTTCTTTGTCATCGGTACCAGGGTGTTGCTAGGCGACCTCTCCTCCGCAACACCGGAATGTGTCCTGGAGGAGAAAAAGGGAGCCTTGCCGACTACTATGAAAACAGAAGAACTGTGTCATGAAACAAGATAACTTTGGACGTCCTACGAATCAGTCATGCGTAATGGCAAGTGTGAGCAGTCATTGTACTTTCTACGCATGCAGGAAGTGTTTCAACGGACATGAATTTCCAGAGAATGGTAACCACTCATAACCATGGGTGAAGAAGATTGTGGAACATTTCTGACGCTCGTTTGATTTAAGATTGTTGTTTTTTTGTTTGGTTGTTGTTGTTGTTTGTTTTTTGGGTTGTTGAACTGATCAGAGACCAGAAGGTGGAATGAATAATGAATAAATAAGTTTGTTCTCTGATCAGTCCAAGAAAGTCTGAAACATTCAGACATTATTTGTAACTAAGAAAGTCTGAAACATTGTGTGTAATTTTCCAGTCTTGTCACTACCGGGGAGTTGTGAGATGAGAAGTTGAAACTGGGCTGATACAGAAACAGTCAGTTTCAACTCCTAATTTCATCACTATGTCATCTTTGGAATTTTGTTATTCCTCACTATAGGCATCTTTGGAATTTTGTTATTCATCACTATAGGCATCTTTGGAATTTTGTTATGAGAAGTTGAAACTGGGCTGATTCCATCATAGGAACAGTCAGTTTCATCTCCTGAGTTCATCACATAGGCATCTCTGGAACTTTGTTGCTTTGGATAAAGTATTACTTGTGGAAAGAACCCGGCCAACTCTGTTTCGCAAGTGATTCTTGTCTAAAGGAATAAAAAGAAACGAGCTGAGCTCCCAGAGTTAGTTAGAGTCGGACGGGGATGTGCAATCGCTCGGATTTATCTTAATGCTCGCTCTGCCTATGATTGACGAACGGCTCTCTCACTTTGATGTCAAACGGTAAGAGTATCTGTTTATGCATTAATACTTGTATGTATGTATGTTACTTGTTTGTTTTCTGGTTTGTTTTCTATTTAATATTCTATGGTTAAAATAAAGAACATTTGTCTTTAAACAAGAAATTGTTTCCAGTGTAAAGTCTCTTGAGCTGTGATATTCTTTTGAGGATAATTGCCGATCTCTCTCTCGATCCTGCATAAATAATATTTCATAAAACATTTATGAATAAAAATTCATAAATTATTTGTAAAATAATATTTCATAAAACAGAGACACATCTTCAGCTTGAAATGCATTAATAACTGTAACCCTCTGCTATGTCAAAACTCACCATAGGTTCACACTGAGGATGCACAAGCCATATATGGTACACGAGTCAGTCACACAGCTAAAATCTTGAACTTTTTAACCATAAAAAATAGCTTGAAAATAAATGGTCAATTAATATTTGTAGATATGCATATCAATAAAACTAGTTTTATTCATATGAATAGTGGATATTGGTTTTAAATTTACAACAAAAGCACACCAATATGTAAATCTAGCTTAAGAAAAAGCCATTTATTTCAGTCTCCAACAGGAACTAATCACCTCCAAGCAAACGTGCATTATGCAGGACAATCTCCATTCAAACTGTGGCTGCCATTATCAACACACAGCAGTTAAAAAAAAACAATGATCTCCTCATAAAAGATGGGAACACTCAGGGCTTCTGATTTGTGCACAGACATACTGGAAAAGGATTACACAAATACCCAAGCATATGGGTGGAAACACACAAACACACAGCCATCGAGACACTGGTGCTGAACATGATGAGGGCTCCAATGTTTGCCTGAGGCTCCCTCCAATGTGTTGTTACATCACAGCTTCGAGGTGTCTACCCAATCTGTGAGGTACACTTTAGCTGAGAGACAGCCAGTTGAAGCAGCTTAGCCTGGATGAAAGGAGAAATGGTACCTGCACACAGAGATGGGCTAGAACATCTGGTTTTAACATTCAGAGCTTATAGACATGACTGCACTAACCCATAAAGACAGTATGTCATAAGGGAGCTTTTTTCCAGCCTCCATTATTCATGTATTCATAAGAGGTCCATGCTGTGACCCTTCAGCACATCGGCTATGCGCTGCCTCCTTCTTCAACCTAACTTTACATTAAAATGATGCTTCTGTTTGGGCTCTGCCTCACCTTATTTTTAAGCCGTTAAAAAGTAAAATGAAATGTCATTTAGGTCAGGGTCTGACTAACAGTTACTTTCAGTTTAGTGTGTTTTTTCCATATATGTTAACTGAACCAATCTACAGACCATAATCCCCTTTTCACATACAGTACTGTAATTTTTTGTACCAGTTTGTTGTGAATGGAAGGCAATCCCAAGTGCTGGGCAAATCTTAAAACAACTGAAGCACTAGCCTGGCCCTCACCTTCCTGCACAGCTCCGCTCAATTCTCATTTCCCTTCACTGCTCAGTCTGGGACTTCTCCCACTGACAACGATTTCTCCGGTAGATTTTTGACCGGACCAATCAGAGAACAGAAGGGGCGGAGTTTTTGGCCCCTAACCCACGCCCGCACCTGTCCCAGAGCGCAGAGCCCTATAAAGGTCTCTGCCAGCGCGCAGCCAGCGAGCAGCCGCATGTTCTCATTCAAAGCGATGCAAAGCGATGCAGGACTGTTTTATATGTGACACAAATGTATTTATTTCCCCTTCTTAATCCCTTATCTGGAGTTTTCTTTTGTTTTTTTGGCCAAA
This sequence comes from Garcialebias charrua, assembly GCA_038048925.1. NCBI lineage: Eukaryota > Metazoa > Chordata > Actinopteri > Cyprinodontiformes > Rivulidae > Garcialebias > Garcialebias charrua. Next base: position 1,746 of record JBBPBX010048261.1, on the reverse strand, counting down.
AGTCAAGTGATCGCTCCCTCCTCCCTCTTCCTCCTCTCTCTCCGCTGAGTGCTTTTGAGGAAATGCCTCAGGTTGTCACGAGAGAATTAAACTAGGGTTTTACATTGCTGCCCGAGTCCCTGCAGATTTTCTGGTCTTCTGGTGTGCTGGACCAGCGCTCCATGGTTTTATCTTTTTTTTAAACGTTTTATTAACATATAAACACAGAATATGCAGGTAGCGAGAGAAATGCAGCAGGGGGCGGAGCTGATGTCAAGTTCGGCAGAGCACAGAGGGGGAGGGAGCAGAATGCTTTTCCCTGTTCAAAATTTTTCTAAGATCCAATGGTTTTGTTCCTCAGCAGAGGCCACGCCTCCAGCAAGAATCGTTTCCCTATGGAGAAAGTCCAGACCCTAGTACGAAGCAAAGTGAAGGACAAGGGTCTGGTTTTAACCAGGCTACTGAAGCACAACAAAAGTCAAAGAGGATGATAATAATGCTCAGTTGGACAAAAGTATTGATTATACATGTATTAATAATCTAGTCAACAACAGCACAATTCCACCCTTTTGTAATGGTTTTGAGTGATCTTGTCAGAGCCAGTTAGTAAAATGTCATTACATTTTCCAGCTAGACAAATGCACTTCTTTGCCAAATATCAAAGTCACAGTGTCTGATGACTTTGTTCTTAAATGTTTTTAAACTGATGAAATAAGAGTGGGACATTTTTCAAATGTTTATTGCTGTTGACATTTTAGTGGTTCACAACCTAAACTTATGTTTAATTAGAATAGGGATGAGTGATAAATAAACACAAGCTGTACACCAATATCCACCGTCTCTGAATGATTTAGAGCAAATGTCTGTAGTGTTTGAGAGGAGTGTTTTTCTAGACTGGAACTGAACAGGGAATGAAGTAAACCTTAATGGTTTTGGTGCAAGATATTCAAGCACATGGCAGTTACATTGTGGATGAGAATAGAGTTGTTGATTTTTCCATGACCGAGGTGGTACAGAGTGACAGATCCTAGTGAGCAGAAGGAGCAATTCTATCCAGCACCAAGTACAGAGGCGAAACCAAGGGGTGGCCAATGGTGGCCTTGGCCATAATAGATTAATCAATAGCCACCAAAATCATTTGAGGAAACTATACTTTTCAGCAATATAAAAACTATAAAGCACAGTTACCTCAAATGACAGGGGTGAACAGTTTACATATACAGTATATATTGATGGCCAACTTGGATTTTGACTTAGCAACCCAATTTTTGATAGTAAATGTTCCTATTTCTAGACGTAGCCGCACATTAAAAACAAAGTTGGACAGTTGCTTATTTTTTGTTTTTTGTTTTTGTTTTAAACGTTTATTCATTTCATTTCAATAAGAAAATGCAAATACAATTACAGATACAAATAAAAAAAATACATATAAAATGAAAGGAGGCAGAAGAAGAATATCTTATCATATCTGCCCCTTCTCAACAAATCAATTTAAACAATCAAATTCAAGCAATAATCATAAATAATACAAGAAAAACATTAAATTGTCACAATTATTCATTATAGCTAATAGATATTAACTAACTTATATATATCTTGTCAACAAAATATTCTTGATTTTTTTCTTAAATAAAAATAATGATTTTTTAAGATATTGTAATAATAATAATAATGAATTTAATTTATAACGCACTTTTCAATAACAAAAATCTCAAAAGTGCTAACTTCGCTCACAATGTTTGCACACACACACACACACATTTATGT
>JBBPBX010048260.1:0-25822 GCA_038048925.1 Garcialebias charrua | reverse complement strand
TATATATAAATATATATGTATGTACAGTATATATTATGTATGTATGTGTACATATATGTGTATATATACACACATGTATGTATATATATAAACGTGTGTGTGTATATATATATATACTCACGCATATGTTTGTATGTGTACACATGTATGTATATACAATATATATACATATATGTGTATATATACATATATATATATATATATATATATATATATATACAGTATATATACTGTATATGAACATTTGTCTGTGGCTGAAAAAGCCACAGACAAAGCAGAATGTTCAAAAAAGAAACAAGCTCATCCACTTTGGTTGTGTGTTCTTTTCCAGCTCTTCTTCTAATGTGTGTGTTAGTGGTTAATAAAGAGCTTAATGTATCACTAGCGCCACCAGCTGGTTAGATGCGTTGATATTATGATCTACCCACTGCAGGAGAACTACCCGCCCACTGCAGGAGAACTTCACGCCCACTAAAGGGGTCCTAAGCGCCAGGGCCGGATCTACAATATGGGCACCCTGGGCAATTGCCCAGGGGCCCGACAGCTCAATGGGGCCCTCTGCTGGCCAGCAGAGAGCAGTTCAGCCTGGCAGAAAAGTTTTTTATTTTATTTATTTATTTATTGTCGCTAGACGTAGATAAAACAAGGCTTTGTCCTCAATTTTCCTTATCATCCAACCCAAATAAAATAAAAAGTTGTTTTTCAAAAACAACTCTCATAAGTGTCTTTTAGTTTGTTGACATGACGTGTTGATTGGGAGCAGACGGCAATGCACACACTCAGTCCGGTTGGTGGCGGTAATGTGCTTAAAATAAGTTCGCCAACCGCCAATAAACAATAGAAGAAGAAGAAGCAGCTCTGCTCTGTGACCAATGAGCTGACAGCCCTTTTACACACGTGATTGAAACTACAGAATCCCGCTCATCTCATTGGTCCAGTCTTGGCAGTTTACGGAAGACACGGCGCGACAGGATTTGAAGATGGACGCGAGCGGTAAACATTCAGGGGATCTAAACAGTGAACATAGATCACCTTCGAGCCTACTCCCCCCAGGAAAAAAAAGAAACGGCTGCAAAAATACAGAGTCGAGTGGGAAAAGGAATGGTGTCACCAGACGGCAGAAACATCGAAGCTGGACCGTAGGAGCAACGAGCTAACATGCTAACAGACCTTACTGTAAGATGGACGGGTGGCTGGTGTCACCAGACGGCAGAAACAGAGGAGCTGGACCGGAGGAGCAACGAGGTAACATGCTAACAGACCTTACTGTAAGATGGACGGGTGGCTGGTGTCACCAGACGGCAGAAACAGAGGAGCTGGACCGGAGGAGCAACGAGGTAACATGCTAACAGACCTTACTGTAAGATGGACGGGTGGCTGGTGTCACCAGACGGCAGAAACAGAGGAGCTGGACCGGAGGAGCAACGAGGTAACATGCTAACAGACTACTGTAGGATGGACGGGAGGATGTCATGTGTGGCTGGAACGCGTGAATGATAATGGCTACAAAGCGAACTGTACTGTTTGCAAGCATACTTTTTCTGTAGCCCATGGTGGACAGTTTGATGTGAAACAGCATGCTTCTGCAGTTGGACACATAAGAAACGTGAAAAACAACAAAACCAGGAGAACCCTTGAAGAAGTGGAGAAGATCACTGAAAGTCTTCACCTGGTTGGCAGGTAAAAATTCAATAATTTCTAGTGTAGTGGTGAACCATGTTTAATTATTGATAGTTATAAACAAAAGTGTACAATTGACACGTACAAATAAATACATAATTGTGAATTTACTTTACACTATGCAAACATACAACCTTGTCCATCTTTAAAAAAATCACAGTTCATATAGGTAATTAATAAATACATTTCAAAATATAGTTTACATACAATGCTAAATTTATAAATATAAACAATACACATTTTTCCATTTATTTATCACTACATAACCTAGGCTATGTGTCACTAATGAACTTTAACACCTTTTGGCAGGCTAAACATGTCTATGGATGAGCTGTATGAGGAATGTGTGACTGCAAACAGCCTGATAGACCACCTCACCACCTCACCTCAGGAGAAAGAAAGGTGGCAGTCCCAGGGAACAGCAGAGAAGTGGATGCAAGTTCTTCAGGCAGCTGACCTCCCCAACAGAACACCTGAACTCACACCTGGCCTCAAATGCTCCCATCATTCATGGTTGAGCAATGGCTAAGCAGTTCCATGTGATCCAGGTTTGAACTTGAGAAAAACATCATACAGACTGTCTACCTACACTTCAATCAAAGTAAGGGAATTCTTTTTCTTTTTCTGCTGCTTCGAGCTTTCTTAGAGCTCATGGACTTGTTTTTCATGCACGTGGACATGGACTGCACACCAAGGCACTGGTGTCACTATGGTTGCAACATGTTTCTGATGTATGTGATTTGCTGCTGGTTTGCTGCTGATTGATGTCAATGCAGTAGCTGCTGCTCTTTCAGAAGTGTTCATGTTTGACATCATTTGCTGATGAAGGATGGATGGATGGATGTGATGCTGAATGATGTCAATACAGTAGTATTATATATACAATACAGTCAATACAGTAGTATATAGTAGTAGTCAATACAGTAGTATATACAGTATATATATATATATATATATATATATATATATAAGTATATATATATATATATAGTAAAATGGGTGTTAGGTTAGGGAGGGGGCCCTGTGAGCTTCGGTGCCCAGGGGCCCCTGGGGTTGTTAATCCGGCCCTGCTAAGCGCGCAGTGGGTACAGAAATAAACCGGTCCCATAGGAACTGGCCCAAACTAGCCACAATGGGACCTAACAGGAACCAGACCTGTGGATAAGAGGAAAGTGTGGCAGCCTCATGGGTCGTTCAGCTACCTGACCTTTGACCCCCTGAACCTTATCCCTGCTGTTCTTGCTGTCCTCATCTCACTTCTTCAACTTCTGGAACATTTTCTTCTAAAACCTGTTCAGAAAAATAAAAAAATAAAGTAAGACTGAAAATCTGTAACTCACTGTGTCCTCTCATTGACAAGATTTTATCGTATTCCTTTGTGTTCTGGAAACAAAGCGCCATTTCTAGAGTCCAGACTCAGAAACTTTGGGTCTGGATAAAAAAGAAAATCTAATCATTATGATCTCAGTGAACCACTGGCAGTGGGTTTAACATTTCTTTTGAATTTGTCTTTCTTTGGACTAATTATACATTTTATACATGTATTATTATATGTTGCCTTTGTGCTTGCTCAGGATGGGAGACGAAATGAAGATTCAACAGAATCTGCTGCTTCCTTCCTTATGTTGATCATTTTTATTGATTGACTTTTATTGATGTATGTGAATGGTTTTGTTCTGTGCCCTGAGATGACGTCTGTTGTGACTTGGAGCTACAGAAATAAACTGAACTGAATTGAATACGTACATTCTTTGAGTGTTAAAAAAAGTCCCGAATTAATAATAAGCTAATATATACAATAATGATGTATGTTTTGCATTTCGAGCAGTAGCTGCAGTGGCACTCTTGAAACATTTTTTTCAGAAATTTCCTTTTTTAAATGTTCTAATTTGCAGCATGGCAGAGCAGAGCTGCTGCCTTACAGCAAAAAAAGTTGTACCGGTAGGTTCAAAACCTAACTGTGGCTGGTGGTCACAACTATGCCATCAGTACAGAAAATCATTGAGCTGCAAAGCTGGCTTACTTTTCCACTTCATGGTTACAACTCTGTTGTACTTGGCAGCATCAAAAGCACTAACTGTAGGGCGAAACGTCCCAGCTCAAAAAAAAGAAATCGTCCAGCTTATGCGGGCACACACTCTTACTCTGACCACTGAAGATAGACACAAGCTCCCACACCCCTACATGGAAAAGCGAATAAAGTAAAGGAATAGATGGAAGAATTATCCACAACAAACAAAGAAAACAAACAAACAAACAAACAAAATGCTACTGTCCTCTTCTGTGCTGTTGTGTGTTGGGGAGGCAGCATTAAGAGGAGAGGTGTAGGTCAAATTGACAGGCTGGTGAGGAAAGCTGGTTCTGTGCTGGGATCAGCGGCAGAGAAAAGTGCCCTCATCAGGGGTGATTCTACAATCTGCCCTTTTGGGGTGCTAAGCCCCCATTGCTGACAATGTTTCTTAGCTTGAACACCACTGAGGGAATTGGTGTCAGAAGCATTTGTAAAGTAGGCGTAGGGGGGACACTCTGGTGGTGGGGTCTGGGAGTCCTCCCCCAGAAATGTTTGAATAAAGTAGAAACCATTTCCTATGTTCTGGTGTATTTTAACACGTTGTTAAACATCCAGTTTAAAGGCTGGTTTATACTTCTTGTCACACGTCTTTTACCCCCCGTTGAGTGAAAAAAAGTTGCGCAACTTCCGTCTGCACTCCCGCTGCGATCCCCCGGTGACAGCTGTCTTGTACATGGCCCCCAGTCAGAACTCCGAGACGCGGAGGTTGCGGCTCGCAGCGTGTGATTGGTTCAAAGTTTGTGGGCGTTTTTTGTTTGGATGTCGCTACTCTTCCAGAAGCCGGTTTTTGCTTTGACATGGATAGTTTTGAAGAGAAACTCGTCTGTGCGCGCGCACACGCAAACCGTGCGTCTCTGCGAGGGTGGAGAGAGCTTGGAGACCACACACTTTGCGCATTGCCCCTAACACACACACACACACCAATACATACATATATATATATATACGAACACGCGCGCGTACACAGGAGCTAAAGCATGCGCGTGTAAAGTTGACCAAACGAAGATGATTGCGCATGCGCGCAGCTTTTAAAACAAAGAAAACTCCGCTGTTATGTAAAAATGTGCGTTTAAAGCGAGCGGAGACCCTGGGAGAGAAACTTGCCGACGTATGCAGTGGGAGGGAAGAGGGAGGGATTTACTATAATGTATCCCCTAGGTCTTTCCAAGTATAAACACTCATGCGGTCGGTGACATACACGCAATTACGTCATCGCTGGGTTCACTCAACGGGGGGTAAAAGACGTGCGACAAGAAGTATAAACCGGCCTTTATGGTAAACACTTGATTCAATAACTATTTTAGAAACCATGGCCCAACAAGAAGTAGTGCTCAGCTAATGGCGCATAACACAGATGGACTAGCTAAGATGCTACAGCCCACACTACTCATTTGTTGTAGGAAAAAAGAAAGACATTAGGATCATAACAAATCAATCAAAATATGGTACTTTCAAAACAAAATGTCAACCTTCAACACATGGTTGGGAATCCCTTTGCCTTAATCACTGCCTCGATACGACTGGCATTGAGGCAATCAGCCTGTGGCATTGCCTGAGAGTTATGGAACTCCAGATTTCCTTTATGCTTGCTGTCAGCTCTTCTTTGTTGTTGGGTCTGGTGCCCCTCATTTCCCTCTTGAGAATACCCCATAGATTCTCCATGGGGTTTAGGTCCAGTGAGTTGGCTGGCCAAGCACTGAGGCATGAGCATTAAACCAGATTTTGGCGATATGGGCAGGGTACAGGTCCTGTCCTCCTGCTGGAAGATGAAATCTGCATCTCCATACAGAGCCTCAGCAGAAGGAATCATGAAGTCCTCTAAAACATTCTGGTAGACTGTTGTAGTTACCTTGGATTTAAGAAAGCAGAGTTTACCAACACCTGCACCAGACATTGCACCCCAAATCATGACTGACTGTGGATATTTCACATTGGACCTCAAGCAGTATGGGCTCTGTTCCTCCTCCTTCCAAACCCTTGGACCTTGATTTCCAAATGAAAGGCACACTTTACTTTCATCGGAAAAGAGGACGAGGAACCCGATAGTTGTAGCCCACCTCCCTGATGCGTTTGAAAGTGGTGGTTTTTGAAGCTGTGACTCCTGTCTCATTCCACTCTTTCTGGATCTCTGCCAGATTCTGGAATCTTCTCTGTTTGATAATCCGCTGAAGTCCACGGCCATCTCTTTTGCTGTTGCATGTTCTCCTGCCACATTTTGCCCTTCCACTAGATTTTCCATTGCTATGCTTGGGCACATCACTCTGTGAACAGCCAGCCTCCTTAACTATGAACTTTTGTGGCTTACCCATCATATGGAGGGTATCAGTGATGGTCTTCTGGCCAGTTATGTCTGTATTCTTCCCTATATTGAACCAAACTGAAACAATTGAAGCAAACTGAAGCAATTTAATGACACCTGGGGAAACCTGTTTAGGTGCTTTGAGTTTAGTAGATGAATAGTGTGTCACACTCAGTTTAAAACATTCATGCCCTGCAACATTTGGGCTGATGTCTTCACAGTATTCTAATTTTTTGAAGTCATATTGTCGTGGGTTTCATGGAAGCCCAAATTATGTAAAAACAAACAAATAAATACTTGAAATAGTTTAAATTGTGGGCCCTGAATCTATCATCTATTAAAGATTAACTTTTTGAATGGAATTATGGAAGTTAAACAACGTTTCCATGATATTCATTTTTTTGGAAACGGCCTGTATTTTAACATGTACATATGCATATGTATACAGTATACATGTGCATGTGTATGTATGCTTAGATGTCTATCTATGTATCTATGTATCTATGTATCTATTTATCCATCCATCATCCATCCATCCATCCATCCATCTATCCATCTTTCCAAGAATCCTTGAGTCTTAGATCTCATGCGCATCTGTAAACCAATCGCCATCAACCAGTAAAATATTTTAGTCCACATTTTATTCATTGAATTTTCTAATTTATTTAGGACAGACATGAAAATGACTCATTCTTGAATAAAATTAGTTGTGCATGCCTCAAAGGTAATTGGTAAGCAGATAATATTTTTATTGCATTAAGACATGGTCAGACACAGCCAGCAGGACAGTAAAACATCTAATACCGTACAATTCCCAGGCGGTAAATGAAATGTAAAGGCAGTCTTGTGACAGATACATTCAGAACGTGGTGGCACAGGATTTACATCATATGTGTAAATAAATATCCCAATTTAAATGCTGAATCTGAATGTGAAACAAGGCTGTAGATCACAGAGACATTTTGTTACTACTTACTTCTGGGCTCATAAATAACATCTGTTGCAATTACTCCTTTTCCAATGAGGTTTTAAACCTCACGTGTCAAATCATGTCCTCACAGAAATGTTTTTACCTCTTGAACCTCGTGTTATTCTTGTTCTTAACGTAATTGCTTCTGTCCTTTGGCTCATCAGGCTGACTGATATTTGTGGTAGGATGCATTCTCCTGATCTCATGTCTTCTCTCTGGGTCTGCACTGCACCTCCTAAATCAAATATACATCAAAGACCGGTAATTTATGCATTTCATTCCTCTGAGTAATGTGCTGCGCTTAAATCGCCAGTTTGTGCAGTTGTATAAGGTGTGAGTGATGGGGGAAGAAACATGAGACTTTCTGCTTCCTTTACTCTTCATTTATGCACTTTACCAACAACATGTTAATTTATTTATTTATATGTTTGTGCTGCTGTTGTTACTCCATGTTGTTTTACATTATCAGCATATGGGGCCAAGATGGTGTAGTGGCAGAGAATCGGACTTGTTATCCGAAGGACCCAGGTTCGAACCCCGGCCACGGCACACCTTGGGGCGTCTATGAGTGCAAATCTATTTCCCCAGCTCCCCGAGCGGCGAGCGCTGACCACGGCTGCTCACTGCACCACCTGGTGGTGGTTGGGTTAAATGCAGAGACCAATTTCGTCTGTCAAGTATGGGAACATACACAGATGACAAATGTGACAAATTATTATTATTATTATTATAACGTATATCTTAATTCTTTTAGTGAACTGTTTGGCATTCGTTTAGCGTATATCTGTCATGTTTTCTGCCTTGTCATGCTCTGCTCTCAAGTTTTGTCTCTCAGCCACACCCACTCTGCACCTCAGCCTAATTACGCTCATGCCTTGCACTTGTTCCGACTCTTGCCACCAAGGCTATCTGCCCTCGATTATTGAACCCTTTGAGGAAACAGATGTCCAGTGTTCTTGTTACAGCTTTATACAATCATATTGTCTCAAGTTTAAGTTCAAGGTTCGTTATTGTCATTCGTATTACATGTGGTACATGAGGTGGAACGAAATTGTGAACACAGAGTCCCAGTTACATCCAACAACAGCAAAAATATAACTTGTAAAAGAAACAGTAATAGGGATCTAAGATATAAACTAAGAAATACACTAAACTAAGAAATACGCTAAACACTTAATAGTGCCGTGCAAAACAATACGCCGAACAACAGCAGCACGAACATGAGTCTGTGTGAGCAGATGAGTACGAATGAATACAGCAGCATGAAATAGATCAACAACATGAGATCAGCAGCATGGATAATCAGCAGCACATATCAGCAATCAAATTGGCATCACAGTGATTTTTTTTCTCTCACAGTGATAATCCTGATTAGACATTCATGAATCTTGGATTAATTCTAGGAGCTCTGACACCCTGTGTTTGACCCCCAACTCCACGCCTGGTTCTCGCCTCTGGATCTCCCTCTGGATCACCCTCTGGATCTCCCTCTGGATCTCCCTCTGGATCACCCTCTGGATCACCCTCTGGATCACGTCTCGCTCTCAGTCTTGCTCTTAAGCCGCGTTCCTGCCAGTGACATCATCCTGCCCAGGTCCTACAGGTGGCATACACTTAATCTGTCTGAGAAGGTTAGTGGCTGTTTTTTCCTGTTTATCTCCAACCTCACAGAAACATTCAGACCACTAACCTTTCATGTCTCTTCAGATTGGGCCCAACACGGAACTCTGACCTCCACCAAACCTGTTATACCATTCTTGTTGTCTGGCGTCTTGCTCACATCCAAAATCACAACCCATGTCAAAATATTAGTGTATATCTTAGATCCTTATATATTGTTTCTTTTTATACTTTGTATTTTTGCTATTTTTGTGTATAATTGGGACCCCGAGTACATAATTTCATTCCACCTCATGTATCACATGTGATGGAAATGACAATAAACCTGAACTTGAACTTATTCACCCTTGTAAAAATCAGAACTCTGTCCCTGAAATAGAATTGATTATTTATACACATAACAAATTAATATTCACCAAAATGAGGAGGGGACCAAATTTGTCTTTGAAGTTTTATTACAAATATGTATAATCAATCCAAAATAGAATATGAAGCACAATAATAAATGTAAAAAAAAAAGTTTAAAACGCAAATGACAAAAATAGGAATTTGGATCAAAGTAGTTTGGACAACTTAAAGTTTAAGCATCACTATTACAGCAATATTGTCTTTTATCAAAGGCTAAATTAATTATTTAAGCAGGAATTATTTTGATTTTTATATGCACACAAATTAAGCAAAGTTTAACTATTTGAACAGATTACTTTTAAATTTGGTTGAGAAGTTAGTTAATGTAACCAGATTGTTATTCATTAGAAATGCAAGCCAGGAAATGATTTGATGGTGCATCAAATAAAGTGGCATAGTCACGCCCAAAGTTGCATTCATGTCACCAGATCTCAGGTCCTCACCGAGTCCAAGCCATTGGCACAAGTTCACCCAGTGATGTTTTTTTCCAAAAGTTTTCCAGACGCCACAAGATCTACCTTTTCATTTTCATCTCCAACAGAGTGCTGGTGTAGATTCTCAGTCGTCCAGGACATGATAAAATCAAAAAAGGCGGCCTTTGTCAAGTCAGCGAGGAAATTTCCAAAACACAATAAGGAACAGAAAAAGGAGAACAGACGAAAAAACATTGTCATCCCTTATGTTGCTGGACTATCAGAGAATTTCAGAAGGATTCTCAACAAACACAACATCCCAGTACATTTCAAACCCAGCAGGACTCTCAGACAGAGGCTGGTCCACCCGAAGGACAAAACACCTACACACAAACAGAGTGGTGTAGTGTATGCAGTCCAGTGCAGAGAGGACTGTCCAGACTTATACATTGGGGAAACTAAACAGCCAATCCACAGAAGAATGTCCCAACACAGGAGAGCCTCCTCCTCTGGACAAAACTCAGCTGTTCACCTACACCTCACAGACAAGGGACACTCTTTTGAGGACCAAAATGTACATATTTTGGACCGAGAGCACAGGTGGTTTGAGCGAGGTGTGAAGGAGGCGATTTATGTTAAAAGAGAGAAACCATCGTTAAACAGAGGAGGAGGTCTAAGATTTCAACTTTCTAAAACTTATAGTGCAGCCCTGGATTTGGTCCCCAGGCGTCTCACACCTGATGAGAACAGAGGAGCTTTGTTTGTGAATTAGACCAACAAAGACTTTGACAGGTCCCTGTTATCAATGTGTGAAGTGTGGTTTTTGTCAATTTACATACAGTAGGGTGTGTGTGTGTTTTTCTGTAAGCTCTGCTTTCACACACTGAACTTTGAATGGGTCACAGGCACGTGTTATCCCAAGTATGTGTGTGTGTTAGCTTCCAATTTACCAAGTTTGGTGTGTATCAGTGGCCCAGCTTTGCTTATAACTTCTCTCTCCCTCTCACAGTCTCCAATTGAGAAAGCTTATCGGATGATGAGCGAAACGTCTTGTTTGTTACAAATAAAGTCCAGTTGTTCTGTATTGAACGCCTTTTTTGATATGATCTCCAACAGAGGTGCATAGATGCCAAACACAATTTATTAAAAATGCTTACTCAAGGTTCAAGATTCACCTTGGACCTTATGCTCTCGTTGACCCCAGTGTCATAGGTCCCTCTAACAGCACAAAGTACAAAATGGTTACATGTTTATGTTTATGTTTATTAAATTTGTTCATTTTTTTACAAAAGAAACAATACAAGGCAATCTCATAATGATAGTGTACAAAATGTAAAAAAATGAAAGGTGGCAGAAAGAAGAATAAATCTTATTATATCTGCCCCTTATCTCCAACAATCAGATTAAACAACAGTAGTCAAACCATGTAAACAATAATAATCTTCAACCAACTTTTTCCAACAGTCAGGTTAAACAATAATATTCTTCAACCAACAGTACAAAATTACTAACTCTTTTTAATTTTCTAACTAACAGTACAAAATGACTAACTCTTTCTAATTTTCTAACTAATACAATACACATTACGCTATTTCACATATATTTTTTAACACATTTGTTTTGATCATTTTTTTAAATGTAAACATTGACTTGGCATTTTTAACTACATTCTCCAAGCCATTCCATAATCTAATTCCCTGGATTGAGGTAGAACGTCCCTTCAAACTGGTTCTGAATTGTGGTTTTACAAACAACTCTGTTCCCTTAAAGGTTCAGTATGCAGTTTCTGTAGAACTGCAGCAGTTAGAAATATTTTCAACAGGCAAAGCATTCTGATCCCTCCCCCTCAGAGCCATATGTGGCTCTGCCCCCTTGTGGTCTGTTGAATTTCAAATTCAAGCTCTGTTTTTATTGGCTGATTCAAATTCAAGCTCTGTTTTTATTGGCTGGTTACAAACTCTGTTTTTATTGGCTGGAAAATGGCGGGTCACCTTTTCTTTTTAGAAATGCTTATTTACCACCTGGAGAAGCAAGGGGACAATATTTTTTTTATTTTTTTTTTCAGAGATTACCTGGCTAACATCAGTCTGTCAGGAGGTAGTGACAGAGTGAAGAAATATGTTCATAAAAAAAGCTACATACTGCAGCTTTAAGATTATAACAACTTTGTCTTTTAACAAAGTGCATTTGGATATTTAAAGGTAATGCATTATTTTGAGCTCTATACATAACTGATAAAATATTATAGTCTACCAAATCATGGAACTTCAATAATTTTAGTTGATAAAATAATGTACTTGATGGATGACGGTAATGCTTTCTAGTGATAATTCTTACAGCTCTTTTCTGTAATACAAAAATAGGCTTTGTGATTGTTTTACACGCTTTCCCCCAAACATCAATACAATAGATTAAGTGTGGAACAATGATTGTGTTATACAACAAATACAGAGCTTTATCATTTAATAGGTCTCTGACTTTGTACAGTACTGCTATCGATCTAGCTATTTTTATTCTTACAGAATTTATGTGTTGTTTCCATGTCAGTTTGTCATCAATGATAACACCCAAAAACTTCACCTCATTCACTCTACAAATCTCAACATCCTCAATTTTGAGTGGAACATCAACAGTTTTCTTTTTATTACCGAATATCATGTAATTAGTTTTTTCTAGATTTAATGATAATTTATTTATTTTAAACCAAGTTTGTATCTTGACAAATTCTGTCTTTATCAATTCTAACATTTGTTCTATATCTTCACCTGAACAGAAAAAAGTGGTATCATCAGCGAAAAGTACACATTTAAGGAGTCCTGACACATTTACCAAGTCATTCACATATAAAATAAAAAGCTTTGGTCCAAGTACAGAGCCTTGGGGAACTCCACATGTGATATTACAGAGGTCAGATCTTACATCATTTATTTGTACAAATTGTTTCCTATTTTTTAAGTAGCTAGATACCCACTGTAATGCTGGTCCTCTAATACCATATTTGTTCAGTTTTTCAAGGAGAATGGTGTGATCAATAGTATCGAATGCTTTTTTTAAATCAACAAAAATACTGATACAATGTTGTTTTTGATCGACAGCAGTAGTTATTTGTTCCATTAGTTCCATGAGAGCCATTGATGTAGAGTTTTTTGATCTAAACCCATACTGACTGTTGCTTAGAATATTTTGTTTATCTATAAATTGGTCTAGTCTGTTCACAAATAGTTTTTCAAGAATTTTTGAAAACTGTGGTAACAAGGATATAGGTCTATAATTGTTGAATACACATTTATCACCATTTTTAAAAAGAGGAACGACCTTAGCTACTTTCATATTATCTGGAAAAATTCCTGTTGAAAATGATAAGTTACATATGTATGTGAACGGCTCAATAATATGGCTCATTATGTCCTTTACAAACATCATATCCATGTCCACCCAGTCTTTCGATCTCTTGTCTGTAAGATGTTTTACTACATTCATTATTTCCTCTTTGTTAGTTCCATTTAGGAAAATACTATTTGCACAACCTGTAATTGAGTGGATCATATTTTTATCTACTTTTGGTATCTTAGCTGCAAGGCTTGATCCAACATTTACAAAATATTGATTAAATCCATTAACAATTTCATTTTCATCATGAACTTCATCGTTGTCTTTTACAAAATATTTTGAAATACCAGTTTTTGCTTTATGATTCTTCAGTACACCATTCATTACTCGCCATGTTGCTTTCATATCACCATTAGTTTTATCTAATAATTTACTATAATATTCTTTCTTATGTTTCCTTATAATCCCTACTAATTTATTTTTATACTTTTTATATTTTTCTTCTGCGCTCTGACTTCGTAATTTCAAGAAACATGAATACAAATAATTCTTTTTTTTACATGCATTTCTTAACCCTTTTGTCATCCATGGTTGATCATTCGTATTTCTCTTTGTGTAATTTGTTTGCACACAATTCTTTACATACAGGGTTTCCAAGATATTCATAAACTCATCATATGCTCTGTTCGCATCATCAACATACACATCATTCCAGTCTTGTTTATCCAGATCCTCTTTCAATTTTTCCAAAACTTTTTTTGATGTGTTTATGATTTTTTTCTTCGTTGTGACTGCTTTTGTGATATTTTGATCATTTTTAAAGATTGTGAAAACTGGTAAATGATCACTTAAGTCGGTCGTTAAGATACCACCTATCACATCCCCATTTGTTATATTTGTGAAAATATTATCAATTATTGTGGCACTATGAGTTGTAATTCTTGTTGGCTTTGATATCAATGGATACATATTTAAACTGTACATTGAGTTTATAAATGTGCTTATGTTATTTGAATCTGTTTTATTTCCCATATCAATGTTAAAGTCTCCACACAAAAAAATATTTTTATTAAAACTCTTCTCCATTAGTTCCAAGATTTTATCAGTGAATATTTCTATATTTGCTCCTGGTGATCTATATACACAACTTATTATTATGTTTTTATCGTTTTTGTTTATAATTTCTATTGTTATCATTTCCATAATATTATCAACTATTATTGACATTTCATTATTTAATTTACATTTTATTTCATTATTGACAAATAGTGCGACACCACCACCTCTTTTATTATTTCTGTTCATATGATATAATTCATACCCCTCGATGTGAATATTACTTGTGTTATCATCATTAAGCCATGTCTCTGACAGCGCTATTATCGTAAAAGTTCTATTTAATTGTTTTAAGTAATCTGTTATTTTGGATATGTTTGCATTTATACTTCTGCTATTAAAGTGAAT
Organism: Garcialebias charrua; assembly: GCA_038048925.1. Taxonomy (NCBI): domain Eukaryota; kingdom Metazoa; phylum Chordata; class Actinopteri; order Cyprinodontiformes; family Rivulidae; genus Garcialebias; species Garcialebias charrua. The sequence continues at coordinate 11,567 of JBBPBX010048260.1, read as the reverse complement.
AATGGAGAGAACTCCATTTGATATATTGATGTCATTAAACTGCTCTTCATTATAATATTCGCTATCTTTTATTACAGGAAAAAAATTTGCATCAATCACATTTTCAACATTATATATTTTAGCTTCTGAGTCTTCGTATGTTGTCATGTTCTAATGTATTTGTTCATTTCACTGTATATTTTATCCATTGTGAGTTGTTTCATTGATTTGTAATTTTCATCTCCTGAATTCATCCAGATCCGTCAGTTCTTTTATCATTTTAGGCTGAGACCCTTCCTTTGCTTTGATAAAGACGTATCCATTTCTAGTCCATGTTGATGCTATTTTTTTTCTTTGTTTTTTAACCACCTTGCTTCTTTTGCAATTTTTCCATTTTTCTTGGTAAGATGTTCATTTATGTAAACGTTTGTTCCTTGCAGATTTCTTCTATTTTGCATGACATAGTTTTTTGTATTCCTGCCAATGAACTTAACGACCACTGACGGTTTGAATCTTGGTGAATTATTGGGCAGGGTGTGACAGAACGAAATGTCCCCATATTTTATGTCCATGTTCATGTCCTGTAAAAAAGTAACTACAAGTTTCTCCAGACTCTCCTGTTCTTCCTGAGATTCATACTCATTTGGATCATTGTTATTAGGAGCTCTTTGACGTGTCCGACACTTACTAACATCAAGTCCTGAGATCACCACGTTTTCCTGCTTTGTGAATTGTTCTAAAACCTCTATTTTTTGCTCTAATTCTGCAATTCTCTTGTCTTTGTTAGTTACCAGTTCTTTCAGTTCTCTTATTTCTCCAACCAGACCGGCCTGGGACTCCATCTTTGCTGTTAAACTTTCTATTTGTCTACCCATAAAGTTGAGGGATTCTCTAAAGTCTTGCATATCTGAGTTGTTTCCCTCTGAGTCTGGTGACTTTTGTCCTCTATTTTTCATATTTACAGAGACTGGTGACTTTTGTCCTTTACCTCTCGTCATACTTACAGAGTTTGTGATCTAGTGGTAGCAGGTCTTTTGTTTATTCACTGAACCACATGGTCTTTCCACGAGGCTCACAGGCCTAAAGATGATTGGTGTGGCCCAGCAGTGCAGCACCCAGATCAGCAGTTATTAGATCAGAACTCACGGTTTCAGCAGCCTGCAGCATTCAGATCCACCATCTGAAGAGGTCCGCTCACTAGATCAGACGCAGTCCAGCCAGCACCGCACTCAGCTCCAGTGGCTCCGACTCCCAGCCCCAGGCGTCGGTCCCCCGGCTCACGGCGGTCCGTCCAGCTCGAAACTCCAGGCCGCGGTCCTCCGGTTCTCCCACGACTCTCCAGGCGGCGTTCACGCTCGGCCCACTCGCGGTGCCTGGCCCCGGCTCTCTCACGGCTCCCAGCCCAGCTCGAACTCCAGGCCGCGGTCCTCCGGCTCTCCTACGGCGCTTCAGGCGGCGTACACGGCGCTCGGCTCACTCGTGGTGCCCGGCCCAGCTTAAAGTTCCAGGCGGCGTATACGACACTTGGCCCACCACCGCGCTACCACTGTAGCGTGTTTTGTTGTGTTCTTTCACTGCAACAAAGCACCCCCAGCGTGCCGGCCCGCTTTTCTTCGTAATAATCAGCGTATTCTCCGGTTTATTTGTTCACAAAGCCTGCAACTGCAGCACCCGGATACGGTGACCTAGCTCGGTTAGCTTTGTTTAGCCCGGTTTGTAGCTACGCTAGGCTAACTCTCGGCAAAAACTCACGGACACGCTTGGCTTGTAGATTCATAATTCTGGATCGCAAGTTCCAGTCCAATTTCCGCAGCTTTTTCAACGCTCTTCTCTGTACATCTCTGCACATCCAGCGCAAAAAAGCTCTCCAAATACTCCTTTTGGAGGTAATACTGGCAGGAGCCCGACTAAAGACGTCCACTCTGCTCAGCCGCCATCTTGGAAACTGTTGGAATCACCATCAAGAGAGAAGCTGTCCTTAAGGCTCTGATGGTCTACCTGAACCTGTTGAGCATCTTTAGAAAGAATACCAGGTAAGAAGACATGTTGCACTAACATGAGCAGCATCCACAACATCCACAGATCTTTTTTTGTGTGAAATGAAACATTGCACTGGACTTTTTTCTTCTCCTTGCTGTAGACTCCTTTTATTTTTGTCTATTGAATTTGGGCTCAGACTGAAGTACTGTAAAAGCATGCCAGAGTGGGAGAAACAAATATAATTTTTTTTAAATTCTTTTTTCTAGCACCCACATTCATTTTAACTGAGAACTCTTCTCGTTGTAATCTAGCTGGTAAATTGTCCAGTGTTTCAGAAAGTAAAGAGACTGTGTAGACTCTTTGGCAGTGGTCTGCACTCTTTTAGTTGTCCTCATTTCTTTGTTTTTTGTGTGTTTGCAGGATGTGCAGGAGAATGACCTACTGCATCTGGAAACTATGGTGATCTGGGAGAGAGGATCCTTTCCATCCACCCAAAGACATCAAGATACTCATCGATGGAGCAAAGGTCCTGAATGAAGTGTCTTCTGTTGAACAGCTGTTGTCATGTTCTTTGGGCTCATATACTGAACCTAAAATATCCCAAAAATCAACTGTAACCTCTTGAATTCAGTCTAAGATGGAAGATTTTTTAGGACAGTTTTTGTTTGGTCTAGTGCAGTGTTAATTTTGACAGCTATTTTTAATTTAGTTTTAGTCTTAGTCATGTGACTAAAACATCATTTAGTTTTAGTCATTACTTAGTCATCAGAATTTTTTTTGTTTTAGTCTAATTTTAGTTGACAAATCAATGAAAACATTTAGTCGACGAAAATAATTAGTCAACAAAATTAACACTGGTCTAGTGGGAGAGTCAAAAAGTTATTAATTAGTTTAATTAATTAGCTATTAACTAGTAACATTTTTTTTCCCTGACCATTCTGAAAAGGAGACATTAGCTGATTTTGTTTGAGGAAGAATATCTCATTTTTCTTTCCACCCATTTAGGGATATATGTTGCAAAGTTGGGTGTTATTTGTTATTTGTAACTTAATGGAATAAGTTGTTTGAGTTTCAGAGTACAGTATTTAGTTTGGTTCTCTTCAACAGGTTTGACAAGGACAAAATGTACCCATTCCAATGTCTGTTAGCTAAACTGCTGACATATTTGGCTTTTTTTGTTGTTGTTGTTACTTTTAGTACCACTAGATTGCATGTGTCAAACTCAAGGCCCGTGGGCCAAATCCGGCCTACCATAACCGTTTCTGTGGCTCTCTACACCCTAGAACTCCAAGATAACAGTTGTAAGCATGTTGCTCTCAGGTGGTGGGTCCCTATCCCTACACTCCCTGGTCTCTCTGTTAATTGTCTTGCTTATCTCCTCCATTTTGTTGTCCAGGTGTTTGTGATTGTCATGCTGTGTGTTCATGAATATAAGTCTGTGTTTCTGTGTTTATCGTTGTCCTGGCATTGTCTCCTGTTGCCTCTGTCTCCTGAGTTCTTTGTGATTCCCTGAGTATGTAAGTTTGCTGCCCAGTCAGCTATTTATGTTCTTTATATTAAACATTATTATTTTACCTGCCGAGTCATCGTTCAATTGCCTGCAGCCTTGGGTCTAAACCACACCAAAACGTGACAACAGTTGTGTCCTTCAATATTACTGTATCAGTCAAATCAAATAGTTTTTATGTTTATAATGCAAAATTACTCAAACATGATATATTTAATTTTTAGAAGTAGTTGTCGAATGCAGAGAAAGTTATATTTTACCACCCTGATGCATGCTCAATAATCCAGGTAGAAAAATCTAAAAAAGCTAAGTTTGGTCCTCTGGACATTCAAAAAATAAAACAAAACAAAGCAAAAAAACAAACAAAAAAAACTGTAGAAACGTTTCGTCTTTCGTCCGAAAGACTTCCTCAGTCTGAGAAGCTTCTTCTTCTTCTTCTTCTTCTTTGGTTTTTAACGACAGCTTGCATCCATCATTGTTGCACTACTGCCATCTCTTGGTGCTTATATATTAATTTATTTTCTCAAATTCTCTTATTGAGTCCAGTATTTTTTTTTAAACGAAATATCTTTCTTTTCCCTTCATCACTACTCAGCTGAGCAGCGACTTCTTCCAACTTTAGTTCCCTATTGCATCCAATTTCCATTCTCAATATTCTCCTATGACCCACATATTTCCTGCAATTATTTAAAAACATTTTCGTCCGAAAGACTTCCTCAGTCTGAGAAGCTGTATTCAGCTCAGTTTTATAAATAGCACCCTCCCACAGTGGATCAACCAGTTGGCTGATGACAGCCGAAACCAGCTGCTCACATGATCAAGGAGGACCATCAGCCTGACGATGGATCGTTAACACCCTGATGGTTGTTTGCTATTCACAGAGGGCTGAGTGATACTAGCAATAACAGCATTGTAAGTGGGGGACAGTTGAACCCGGAGGCCTCCACCTCTGTTTAATGATGGACGGTTTCTTTTCACAAAGATGGCCTCCTTTACTCCTCTCTCAAACCATTGTTCCTCTCTATCAAGGATGTGAACATCTTCATCCCTGAAAGAGTGACCGCTGGCCTGGAGATGAGTGTAGACTGCAGAGTCCTGACCTGATGATGCTGATCTTCTGATCAACATCATCATGTCATCTCCAGGCCAGCGGTCACTCTTTCAGGGATGAAGATGTTATGCGATCCCTCACCTGTTCCAAATCTCTTCACTTCCTGCTAATACCATCACTGTGGACCGAAAAAACAAAACAAAAAGGAAGCATACGTCTACTCCTGTGCGCTCTCCGACTTGAATGCCGGAGATCCTGGAAGCGTTTGACGTCATCCAGTTAGTTGTTCGTAAGTCCCAGAATTAAATATTTACTAAAAATTAATAATTTATGCCCCATAGTGATTGTAAAATATTACATTTGTTCATTACAGATGACAAAAAACAAAACAAAAAAAACCTTATGGATTCCTGATCCTGCTTTGACACTTTCATGAGACCTGTAAGTCTATTTATTCTTTTTTTATTTGTAATTGTGAGCATTTAAATGGCATTTGGGCCTGATTATTATTTTTTTGTTATTCCACAGCTCTTGCTGTGGGGCAGTAAATATATGGGAGCATTGACCTGTTTGATTGTAGAAGACAAGAAAAAGACTTAAGAACTTTTTTTGAGGGGGGGATTTGTGTTTATTTTGTTTATGGACATTTAAAAATATAAACCTGAAAGAAAAAAAAGGAGAGAAATTATGTGGATGACGTTTTGTTTGGTTTTTGTGTAAAAGAAAAAGGACAATGTTTTGTTTGTTTTTTTGTGTGAAAAAAAGAAGAAAAAAAGAAATATGTGTATATATATTTTTGTCATTCAAGTTGTTAAAGGGTCAACACCATTAAAGTGGATGGTCATTGTGTGATAGGTTTAAAAATAAAATAAAATACAAAAGTAGTTTAAAGCTGCACTATTGAAGGAATTCAGTTTGGATGTTCAAATGAGCCAGGCGTCTCTTGAAGCAAATATGATTTATTGAAAAAGATACAGGTTAACAGAATAAGCAGACATCATTAGATCAATGTGCACACGATCAGAGGATTCGTTGAAACAGACCTGTCGCTCGAAGTCTTCTCAAGGAATGCCAGCTCACCCTTCTTGGTGTGAGATATCATAAAATGTTTTGGGCTTTTGCTGTTGTCTCATTGGTCAGCCGAACTGATAACGATGGTTGCCAAAGCAACTGAGATTTATAGCCGGGCCAAGGTCTCTTGTGACCTGCATTAGATTTTGTGTGTGCCTCTTTGTTTCAGAGGAGTTAGATTCAAACTAGTTTCCTTTGCTATGTTTACATTTATGTTTCTCCTGTGAACATTCTGTGTCATGAACTAAGTGTGTTGCATAAACTAAGTGTATTTCTGATGTGTATGTTATAATACAGATGTGCCTGTTCTTTAGATCAGCCAACTTCTGTGTCTGTTTGCCATCCCCCTCTGGAATGTGTTGGTCTCCGTGAGCTGCTCAAAGCTGCAGGTCTGTTTCCTGCACACCGGTAAGATTATAATGTGCACAGTGTATTAAGCATCTAAACATGATTGTATAAAACCTTTGTGATTACATGAAACACAGTTGTGAATGAGAATATAGGTTTAATCATAATCACGTATATAATGGTGATTTATCCTTCATCTCCCTCTCTCGGCCAATCGAAGATCGGCCGAAACCAACTGCTGAACTCCAGACGGATCCCCTGAAGAGGACCCCCATCCCAACACCACATCCAAACAAACAAATCACCAAACTAAAATCAAGGTAATGTAATTAAACTATCAAAATCAACTAAATCTAACCCAAAACCCCATCTGACTCCAAAACTAACCACTAACCAAACACCAAATTAATAATCACCTACTAGTATCTATACCAGCCTAATCTATGAAATCATAAAAGGATAAATGCCAACACCACCTTAACTCCATCGTCCCCCCTCGGACTCCTCCATGAACCACTCAACACCTCTACAGGTATCTGGTCTCAGCCAAATACATGTGATGTCTGTCATCCGGTATTGAACCGCGTCTGACCTGCACCATGATCATCCACTTCCCTCGTCACAACCATCATGGAGATCATTGCTCGCGCACAAGGCGTCACACACCCCATAAACATGCAAAACAGAACAAGAATAGCTAGCGGAAAAGCCAAAATCTTAAAGAACACCTGAGTCCATGATCCACTAGTGAACCAAGACAGCACATCCCACTGTCCAGCAGGTGCATCCGCTGCTTTCGCCTTCTGAAGCTCTCTCAGCTGTGTCAGGGCTGCGGTCACCCTGGCCTGTGGGTCAGAGCTAGTCTCGTCAGGAATGTAAGTACAACAGGTATTTCTACCTATTATCTCGCACACTCCCCCTCTCGACGCTGTCAATAAATCCAAAATCAATCTGTTCTGCAAAACCATAATTCTGAGGGCAGTTAACTCAGCCGAGATGCCCTCAAACGCCTTAATTGTAGAATTAATAAACACCCCAAAGCGGTAATCTAACGTCTCCAAACGCAACATCAGCTTACCTACACCTGCCCATGGAAAAAGAGAAAGTATGACTTTCTCACCTGTTGTCCAATGTTTAAACTCCTGTGGCACATCTGAACCCCAGATGGAGTCATGAGGTTTGAGAACAATTGCTCTCTTCTCACGAACATAATGAGACCCATTACTGACGGAGGCCATAAATGAGTCATCAGTCACCGCCACAGGTGCGCACAGTCCGGTCCAGTTCGCAGGTAAGGACAACAGCACAGCATGACCACACAACCAAGCCAAATCCTCCACAGGAAACGTCCCATTCACTCCAGGAACACCCACGTGAATGTTCCCCGGGTGGTACACCGCCTGGCAGCTCTTGGTCGGCAGTGAGCCAACCACCACCTGATGTGAGTCTTGGTGATGCACGCGGTGTACACAAATCGGGAACTGTTCACCAGGTGTCCACTCCACATACTGGCTCAGCACCACCACCGGGTCAGACTGTGTCAGCTCGTACCTTCTAGCCTCACACTTCGCTGGTTGTTTGATGAATCCCCTGGAACTGTACTGTAAAAAACAGAAAGACAACTTGCGTTCTAAAGGCTTCACACGCAAGGGCAGGTGGGATGCAGTGACAGGAAGCTTTGTGCATACATAACATTCAGAACTATGGCGCTCCCTGGCCAAAAACTGAGCATACTTATACCAGCTGTTCATCTGGAAGCTGTGAGACAAGTTCAGAGTCAACTGATCAATATCCTGAATTTGAGACCATGTCCTAAGTCTGGGGACCTCTCTCTTGTCCCTTGAATGATCCACTGCGCGACACCTCTGCAGACCTGGTATAACACAAAGAGATTCCAGCAGTAAAACGATCAGAATCATGATCAACATCATCACACTTCCTGCCAGTAAAATTCTGTTATGCCCATCCGCCATGCTGAACTCCTCGTGGACCTCTCAAACTGTAGCACAAACACGGTTTAAAAGCAGCAAGCTGTGAGCACTGAAATGTAACACAATTTAAAAACAGAAGATGAAATTGACCCACTTCTCAGTTAAAATGAGCTGACCTGAAAAGGTAAACACACAGGATAACTTGGTGCAGAAAGTCCAAACACCAAACACATGCACAGTTAACAAAATCTTCTTATTGCTCCTTTTTTATTATTATTATTACACAGGAATCACTGGAACCGCACCTGTAAGGAAATACAGTCTTATAATGCATGGATCACTTTCCCCTTACTTTTAAACCAGAAATAAGGAATTGGTCAAAAAAAAAACTAATATTTTATGATTTTAAGACTGAAATTGAAAAATGTAACTCTAAACCCTTGAAAGTTAGACCTGGCAATGAGTGAAATAATGTGTTGCTCTGTTGACCTCTAATTTAGGATATAAGTAAGTTTAATTGATAAAAGTTAAAAGTTAAAGTGTAGCAGCAAATTGTTGACAACTAAATCAACTCTAAGATAAGAAATAGTAATAAAATGCAACACTAATTTAATATTAAAGGTGAAATCTAATATCTAATCCTAAGTGTGTGATCTTTAAAATGTGATTTAAGATTTAAAGTATGAAATATTGCTGGTTTAATAATGCAAAATAGAAACACCAGTAAAGTTTAAAACACTGTGTCAGTCTTTCTGAATCGATTTAACACTCTGCTTTCTGTTCTGCTCAGATCTTTGTTGAAAGCTGCATTCTTCAGAGGCCACCACCCTTTTCTTGGGCTGCAGATTGCTGAAGATTATAACCCAGTTGGTACTTTGTTCAAATTTCCCCGTTCCACTGGTCAAGCAAAAACTGCCCCTGACCCAAAGAGAATGGTTGACCTCCTCTTTTAGGCTCCTCTTGATGTGGCCTGCCTTGTTAAGCTGCAATCATGCAACTGGCTCTTCTCTCTCAAAGCAACAAGGCAGACAGGCCTGGGGAACTGTTTCCCTATCGTTCTGGCCTACTCTCAAAAGCAAGCACAAAGATGCTCCTCAGGAAGACAGGTGTTTTCAGGAAGCTTCACCATTCGAACCAGAACACCTCACGAACAGATGACTTCCACGGCAGAGGAAGTGAAACGATGAAACGATGAAACCCACACCTTCCTCGAACCCGATCTCAAGGAAGAAGATGCAGGACAGCCCACCGCTCGTGTGGACCGCTTCCTCCAGTTGCAAAGCCGGACCTCTCAGCTGTGTAGCTCTGACAGAGCTGCCTCGACCTGATGTGATGACCTTTGAGGCTCCTCAGCTGGCGTGCACTGGCTCAGATGATACCACGTAGAGCCTTTATCACAGAGACGTACTACGTGAGATGTGCGCTCAACCACCTGGAACGGGCCGGTCCAGCGTGGCTCCGCCCACTTCCGTTTCGTGACCCTCAGAAGCACCCAAGGTGTCAACGGGCATTCAGGCCTTTCTTCCTGAGGGGTACTGGACTCAGGGATCTGTAGATGGAAACTGGACAAAAGACCTGTTAGTGTTTCCATGTAACTCTCATGTGACATTTTCACAGTTTCTTCAGAGGGCCATCCAACGTTTTGTTGTGGCCCTGGAAATGCCCTCCCCGTCGTTAACTCATAAGGAGTGAAACCTGTACCCCGGTTCACAGAGGCTCTGACCGCCATAAGGGCTATGGGCAAAGCTTCAGTGGCGGTTCTACACACGGGCCCACGCGGGCCCGTGCCCGTCTAAAATGGACCCTGGCCCGCCCTGTGGCCCGCCCTCCGAGCAGAAGCGGAAACAATGCTCAGCACGGACCCTGGTCCGCCGCCCGCCCTGCTTCCGCCCTGCTTCCGGGGCCCGCCCTCCTCCGAGCAGAAGCGGAACTGCGTCAGCACGGACCCTGGTCCGCCGCCCGCCCTGCTTCCGGGGCCCGCCCTCCGGGCACAACATTCAGGTAGTTGTACCTTTTAGTGCGTTACACCACTGCGAAGTGCGAACAACGAAAAGAAGAGCGAGCGCGAAGACGGCGAAGTTACCGAGCGTCATCCACGAGTACCACTACAAATACAAACAATACAAGGTAACAATTCTGGTCAAGGAATGATGTTGTTGGCTATGAATTATAATAGCAGCCTATCAGACCAGGCGTTTATGTTGTATGCTTCTAGCTAACGCTAGTTATCTTACAACAACACACATGCTTCTAGCTAGCCTGGTTAAAACCACACCCTGTCCTTCACTTCGCTTCAGACAAGGGTCTGGGACCTGTCCATTGAAAAACGATTCTTGCTGGAGGCGTGGGCTCTGCTGAGGAACAAAACCATTGGATATTTTGAACAGGGAAAGCATTCTGCTCCCTCCCCTCAGAGCCACCCCCGTGCTCTGGTGAACTTGACTGACAACTGCTCCGCCTCCTGCTGCAGCTTTTCTCTCGCTGCGCAAATTCTGTGTTTATATGTTAATAAAACGTTTTAATAAAATACAATAAAACCATGGATCGCTGGTCCAGCTCACCAGAAGACCAGAAAATCTGATGGGACTCTGTCAGCAACGTAAAACCCGAGTTTAATTCTCGTGACAGCCATTTCCTTGTTCATTTCAGCGGAGGGAAAGAAGGAGCTGGGCGCGAGCGATCACTTGACTTTTGGCCCAAAAAACAAAAGAAAACTCCAGATAAGGGATTAAGAAGGGGAAATTAATAAATTTGTGTCACATATAAAACAGTTCTGCATCGCTTTGCATCGCTTTGAATGAGAACATGCCGGTGCTCGCTGACTGCGCGCTGGCAGAGCCCTTTTATAGGGCTCTGCGCGCTGGGACAGGTGGGGGCGTGGGTTAGGGTCCAAAACTCCGTCCCTTCTGTTCTCTGATTGGTCCGAACAAAAATCTACCGGAGAAATGGTTGTTAATGAGAGAAGTCCCAGACTGTGCAGTGAAGGGAAATGAGAATTGAGCGGAGCTGTGCAGGAAGGCGAGGGCCAGGCTAGCTTCTAGCTAACGCTACCCGTATTTCGTCGGAATATAACACACAGTTTTCTTTTGTTAAGCTCAGGAGACCGTGTGTGCTATAATGTCAGCTAAGAAATATATTTTTTCTCGCAAAGAAACAATTGTTTTTACCGTGTTCATCTAAGATGGACAAAATGAAGAGAAAGATGGACATTACATCTTATTTCTGCACAAGAAAGACAAATAACAGTGAGGCAGACATTGAGACAGAACCAGATGGAGGTGTTGAGAGAGCTGAAGAAAGGCACGTTGAGAGCCCCACACAGCCAGAGGACTTGGAAGACACTGGTTTTCAAAGAGAGGGTACAGGGACGGAAAGAGAGACACATGAAGATCCTGAAATGGAGACAGCTGAGACTGAGATACAAGCAGCACGTGAGACACAGATGGAGAATATTTGTGGATCCACAAGCACTGGACCATCAGGTTTGTGATGTTCAAAAAAATGTGTTTGTTAATGTTAAGTTTTCTGACACAAGTTGAGTTTGAATGAAATATTATTGCTGGCTTTGTTAAAAAATAGTCAAGAAATCTAGCTTTAGCTTATTTGCAGTCTTGGTCCTTGGTCAGGTTTTAGAATTCAAGGAAAGAATGTACAGATCTCAAAAATGCAATTACCGTATTTTCCGGTGTATATGTTAATT
>JBBPBX010048259.1:14274-25823 GCA_038048925.1 Garcialebias charrua | reverse complement strand
ATATATATATACAGGGAGTCCCCCACTTACGAATGAGTTCCGGACCTACGGGCCGCTCGTAACCCGAATATGCCGTAAGTCGGAACCCATAGTACGTGTCATTCGTAAGTCCGGATTTTTGCCGTAAGTTGCGGCAATGACCGCTAACGCAGCACCGTACACCCGTTTATCGGCATGAGACTGAACAAGCACACATACTGGTCCATAAACATGCACAGAACTTTATTTACAAACACTTAGCTAACACATTACACCACACATTCATCTATAAACACATACCTGTACAGTATGTACTGTACAACAGTACTGTTCTGCATAGCACGTTCAATAATAAAAAGTATATATATAAAAAAACAAAGTGCCTTAGAGTACAGTCCATGAACTTTAAAAATGTATTTTTCAGCACAGAAACAGCATGTAAAAGAAAATGATCTTGCTTTGACTGAATAAACAAGTCACAGCCATGACAAACAAGTCACACCCATCAGAAACAGTTGCAACCATCAGGAACAAGTCACACCCATCAGAAACAGGTTCCAACCATCAGGAGCAATTCACATCCTTCAGAAACAGTTTTCAACCATTAGGAGCAATTCCCATCCTTCAGAAACAGTTTTTAACCATCAGGAACAATTCACATCCTTCAGAAACAGTTTTCAACCATCAGGAGCAATAGCCTATATGCCACGGGTAGTGGTGACGTACTTCCGTTAAAATGTGACCCGTAGGCATCACTTCCGGTTCTGGTCGACAGCAGTTGTTTTTAGCGGTAGCTTCTAGAACTAGACCATGTAAAAGACACAAAAGATAAATTATCTGCGAGCTACTGGTACAACAAGAGAGATTTGTTGTGTGCCGTTGTGTCCAGTGAATAGCAGGTACAATAGAGCGCTTAGTTTTTTATATTTTAATGCCAGAGTTCGTGGCTAACCGAGTTAGCCTTAAAGCTAACACTCGGTTGTAGCTGGCGTTTTAAACCTCAGAATATTCAAGAGCCAGCATCAAACAGTGGTTAAAAATGAGCTGTACCTGCATTGTTCGAGTGTCCCTTCCACTTCCATGACCGGGGCTTTGGCAGAGAAGCAGAGAAGACAGCGAGGAGGAGGAGAACACAGCAGCTGCAGCTCAGTAAGAAACATGAATATGACTCGACTCCACACCCTGCACTTGTAGATTTAATGTTGGAGTCATGATGAGTGATTTAATAAAAGTTTGTAACTACATACTTTTAAAATAATATTCCGATTTTAACATATGTTTTCTAATTTGTAAATATGTTTGTAAACTCTTAGTAACTTCAGGGCTGTTACACCTCTGAAATATTCTCTGCTGTTTCCTTTAATATGAAACCAGAACTGTTTCACTTCAATTAAACTTTTATTTCCTGAGATGTAATTATTTATTTTAAAGCATAACTCTCATAAAGAGTTCTCCGTTTGGTTTTTTACTTGTAGGTAAATATGAACACTTGGTGGTTTTTTTTCCAGCTTTGCATCATCTGACCTCCTGATGTGTTCCTGCTGGTCCATGACTGCTCTGCCATTCATGGTCGGTGTTCACCAAGAACTGAGAGGAACTCCCCATCAAGTTCAACTTGTGTTTATTTGTCTTATACAGGTTAACACAGAGTTAACAGTACAATGAAGTGCTCAGGATGAGAAGAGCAGATTTGACTTGCTAAAAATCAAAGAACAAACTACTGTACGTATACTAAAAGCATGCACAGTGAAAAAGTAATTATAATATTCACAAAGTCCTGAAGAGAGACGGATATAACAATGCAGCAGGATGAATTTGAATTAACTACTGCAAGTATTTCAAGCTAGTAATATAAGCTAACATGCACATAAAGTTTTAAATATATATATATATATATATATATATATATATATATAAATATATACACATACAGTATATATAATAATATATAATTATATATATATATATATATATATATATTAAAACTTTATGTGCATATATATGTATGCACATAATCAACATTACACAGGTTGTGTGACAAGTTATTGCACAAGTACTGTAGTGACATTGAGATTTAATTATTAGTTATTACCAGTTGTTCAGTGTTATTTATTGATTATTTAACCACACCACCCCGTCAACTCATACCCTGCAGCCCGTTGAGTTCTTCCTGTTCTTAAATGACCTTGACCTTGGATCAAAGCAACGGGACCTTGCTGACCCGTACGGTGTCCATCAGTCCACGGTCAGACGGATTTTCACAGCAACTTTGTATTGACAGTACTCGGCTCTACCTGAAGAGCAGATACATAAAAATCTACCTGCAGACTTCAAGGACTACCCTGACACTACAGTCACACTACTTACTACTTGTAAGAAAATAAAATGTTCAAAACATTCTGACTTTTGTCTTCATTGATGTGTTATCACCCAAAAAAAATGTGTACTGTATTTTGGTTTAAGACAGGCTTAGAGTCGTTTTAGCCATTTTATTAAAAAGAAATTTGATGATAATGTTACATTACTGTACAAAACGTATGAGTCAAGCTAAATGAGGCACAATATTTAAACACTGTTTAAATTATATTATTATTATTACATCTTCTGACTAACTCCCAGCTTCCTCGACTGCTTTTGGAGATTTAAAAACATGTAATCAGTCAGATTACAGTGCCTCAGTGGAACAACTTGTTTGTTGTTGTTTGGATCCAATCTCAGCTCCTCACTGCTTCCCTCATGTTTGAGCTGTAGCGGTGGTGTCTTCCCACGTCTCACAAACATCTAGGATGGACCAGGGGTTCCCTCATCATCACCAACACCTGCCGTGTCCTGTGCAGTGAAAGAAAACATCTCTTATTAAGGCCTGCTACAAACAGTGATTTAACAGGTTTGACTTCAGCTCAACTTTTGTAAACAAACTTGAATTAAAATAACTTTTGTTTCTAAATCTGCTCTAAATCTCCTGCCTCCTTGTTTGAAACTGAACTGTCAGGTGGCTTTGACTCAACAGTGGGGCTTCTGGTTCTCTTCCTCATGGACTGTGAACACTCAGCCATAACTGTCACTTCTCCTGCCTCCTTGTTTGAAACTAACATTTGTGTTAATAAGAAAACATTGTACAGACAAAACACGTTTACTCAACAGATTAGCAAGGCTAACTATGTTAGCTGTGTTAGCCTACGAGGTAGTTTGGTGAACTGAAAACAAATACCGACTTACCTTCATATTTATTTATGTAGTTGGACACAAAGCTTAAATCCTTTATCCTTCTTAATGTGGGCGCTTTAGAGAAGGTCTGAATTATTCTGTAGACATTATTAACAGTGACTGTCGGCAAGTCCTGCAGAGATCTCGTGAAGAACGCCATCGCTAACACCGTGTTGACTGCAAACCGGAAGTGCGTCTTACGGGTGAAGAATGCGGAAGTGATGGAACGGAAGTCCGTGGCATATAGCCTATTCACATCCTTCAGAAACAGTTTTCAACCATCAGGAGCAATTCACATCCATCAGAAACAGGTTGCAACCATCATGTATGAAAAACCTGTGCCTTAGTGTACAGTCCAGGAACTTTAAAAAGGTAGAATCAGCACAGAAACAGCATAGAAAAGAAAATTCCCTTACTTTGATTGAAGTGATAGATAGTGGCGTGGTAGATAGGCGTATTTTGTGGTTCTGATGGTCAAACCTGGATCAGATAGAACTGCTTAGCCATTGCCCCCCTCATTCAATCATGAAGGGCATGTGAGTCCAGAAAGGCAGAGGTAAGATGTGAGTTCAGGTCAGGTGTATGGTCCTGATGTGATGGAGGATGCTGGAGGAGGCAGGATTATGCAGGAAGATGCAACCAGATTCAGGAGAGTGCAGAGGACACAGAGCAGAAGGTCTGTTCATCAGGTCAGGTGTGTTCCTGTTTCAGTGATGAAGATGCATGTCGGGGCTCAGCAGGTGTTGTCTGTTGAAAGTGACACACATGAGGATCTGAAGTTTAAGCTGGATCATCAACTGCACAAAAAAGATAACTGAAACACAGAGAAAAACATGTGGTCCTTATGTTTATGCAAATGATGTGGAAGAAAGAAGATGTAGCATCTCAGGTCTGGTGTGTTCAACAGATGACTGGTGTCAGTGGGTTTGGCAGTGATGCAGAGGGGTGAGGAGACAGGAGGAGGCAGCACAGCAGGTGTTGTCTGTTGAAAGAAACACAGACATGAACATCTCCAGATGAAGCTGGATCATCAACTGCAATAAAAAGATAACTTAAACATAGACAAAAACATGTGGAACTTACTTTTATGCAGATGTGGATGTGTGCAGATGTGGTATGGACATGGACCAGGGGCCGTGATGCTTTGGAGGCTGTGGAGAGACAGGTGATGAATACAGTAGATGCAGCTATAACATAAAACAAAAAACAAAAGGAAAAAATAACATGTCATTAATGTACCTTTATGATGATACTGTGCTGGTTAATGGAGGTGAGCAGGTCAGTGATTAAGTCTTGCTAAGGCTGGTAAAGTGGAGAGGAGGAGGAGGAGGAGGAGGAGTACGCTGTGGACATAAGTAGATTAACAGATGAAGTTACTGTATAACATGACACAAAACAGAAAATAAAAAATAAAAATAACATTTCATTACCTTTCGGGAGGGAGAGCAGGGGAGGGAGGGAGATGTTATTACTGGGGAGAGGGTGAGCTGTCCATGGACTCCTGGCTTGCTGCACCAGAAGTGGATGGCATTTCTCCAACAGATCCTGGAGGCGCTGCAGAGACCTTCTTTAAAAACTGCAGCATGGTGCTCTGCACGGCCTCTTGTTTTTTGTCGTCCAGGATCTGCTGGTAACAAGCCATGCCGTCCATGACAACTCTTTTAGCCCTGGAGAACCTCTCCCCATCGGCGTCCTGCACCTCAAACTGGTCCAAGCCATCCTGTATGGCCCGAAACGCCTTGGCCAACTCCTGCCTTGTGAAGACCTTGGGCGGAGGGCTTGGCGTGAGCTGCTGCTCCTCCTCCTCATCCATGACTTGTGTAGTTATGTAGACCCTCATCTCTGACCTGGATTTACACCTTTTCACATTTCTCTGAAACTCTTAGTGGTACACTTTTCTTGAGGCTCTCAAGGAGACGAGTGGACACTATTTTACATTTATTTTGAATCAAAAGACACAAATTATTTCAGAAGAGACTTCCTTTTAATTTGTGTTAATTCAGAATTAATTAACAAAATAACTGTTGCCATTGTATGATCATGTCATACATGACATGTATACCATATATATGGTCACTTCTTCATATGATGAATCAAACTGTGTGAAAGTTGAATAAATATGTCAGAATGACTTGTTCAGTTTTGTTTAGAAATGAGAAACGGTACGGTTTTTAATCAGTAATCTTATTACTGGCGGTTAGTTTCTGTCTGTTCTGAACACTATCTCCCTTTGTTAACCTGCATAACCTTCAGAATTTCACCTCTCTGACCCGAGCAAAATCACTCCCGTTCTCTAGGTAACAACCAACGAGCGGAATGGATTTAACTGGGTCAACTTCCCTTTTTAAGGCTCCACTTCCTGTCTGAGCCTAGAGTCTACGGATGAAATCTGAACTATGAGGTTTCATCTAAGAGCTGATTTGCATGCTAATGACCACGTCATCAGTTAATGCTGTTATAAGTCCTCCTCGAGCTATGCTCTATTTTAATGAAATTCCTTCAAGGAATCTTCTATCTTGAAAAGCCAAACCGGAACTGAGCAATTACTACGTTAGGTAGAAGCAGACTTCATTTTGGAACAGTTGGAAAATGGACCTGGTCACTAGGGGTGGGCGATATTGCCAAAAAATGATATCACGATATATTTTTTGAAATACCCCGATAACGATATCAGACGATATTTCACATTTTCTCCTTTTACTGAATCAACCAAACAAATGTGTAATTTCAAAATGACTTTTCATAAACAGTCACCTGAATACAAAAAAAAAATCATATTTACCGTATTCGTCGGCGTATAAGTCACACCTTTTTGCCTACATTTCTAAGCCCTGCGACTTATAGGCCGGTGCGACTTATACGTCGATTTTTCCAATATTTTGGTCATAATTTGACTTTGGTCTAAAACTCCAAAAATGGTGCAGTACCAGTTTCGGCCGCTATGGGCGCTAAGAAACCCTTTACAGTACCTACACTGTTGACATCTGCCTGAAGCAGGTGGAGCAACAGGAGCTGAGGTGGGGGAGGAGGAGGAGGAGGAGGAGGAGGGGGAGGACTCTGACAGCCCCGGTGAGAGTCAGAGTCAGAGACTCAGAGGAAGATGAAGCAGCGCTGAACCCCATTCATCAGTCGCTGGCAGAACTCTTCGCCAGTGACGCAGAAGATGAAGACTTCAATGGTTTTGAATAAATAAATAAAAACCATAAAATAAATACAGTATCTGTTTCTGTCATCATTTTAAACTGAGACACGTTTTTTACTGTAATGTCAGCTAATAAAAATATATTTTTATGTGTTTATCTTTAAAGATAAATGATGAAACACAAAATATACAAAAATTATGTTAATTTATTAATGAAAAGTTCAACTAAGACACATCAAACAAAATACTGTAGTTTTTATGTGATAATCTTGTCAAAAGTCCTTCCAAACAATTTGGCAGCCAGTCCAAAATAATGTTCATTTATTAATGAAAAGTTCAACTAAGGCACATCAAACAAAATACTGTAGTTTTTATGTGATAATCTTGTCAAAAGTCCTTCCAAACAATTTGGCAGCCAGTCCATTTTGGGCAAAACACCAGTTCACGTGAGGTGCGGCCTATAGGCCGGTGCGACCTATAGCAGGGTATCCGCGGGGTTGTAAAAGGTAGTAAAAGGTAGTAAATGAAATTAACACAAATTAAGGCCATTAAAAAGTATTAAAAAGTAATAAACGTCATCTAACGAGGTATTAAATTTTTTAAAACCTACACAACTATATTTTTCCCTTTCTGGCGTCTAAAAAAAGGTCTGTGAATTTATTTATCTTTTCTAATTTTATGTTCCAAGTAGGACCTTAGCGAAAACAAAGACGTCATATCGTCAGTCAGTGTGCGCGCGCACCTACAGCTGGCCGAGGCTGATCATGTCTGTAAAAAGAAACAGGAAAGAGGAGCGCGGCTTTATCCTCCGACATTTAACAAGAAATTTACCTAAACAATTGTTTGTTAGCTCGAAATTAGAGCAAAAGGTGTGTCTCAGTCTAACGTTTTCTTAATAAATGTACTTTAATGGTTCAATCGGCTTTATTTTTAAAAAAAAAGTGTCGCTGCCTGTGCACCGTGATCGCTCAGCGGTGAAAACAGGAAAAAGGAGCGCGGCTCGTTTCGCCGTCATTTAACAAGAAAAATACCTAAACAATTGTTTGTTAGCTCGAAATTATAGCAGAGGTGTGTTTCTGTCTATCATTTTCTTAATAAATGCACTTTAATGGTCAAATTAGCTGCATTTCGCTGTTGGATTGAAGCAGTGAGCAGAGAGGTGGGGAGAGTATGGCAGGCCGATTGGGTCATTAATAGCTAGTGAAGATTCTCAGTCATCCAGGACATGGTGAATTCTAAAAAGTGCAATAAAAAAAAACAAAGTATAGTATAATAGTATAATAAATAGTATAATAAATAAAGTCCAGTTGTTTTTGTCTTGAACTTTTTTTAATTTGTCATTAAAGGCACGTTTTCCTATTACATGATACAACAGCCAACAGCATGCCATACCCTTTTACTACTATGGGGCCATCGGGGTTTTTTTTTTTCAGTCAGAATGAATGGAAATGGTCATATTTCAATCAAATGGTTTATAAATATGGGGGGGAAAAATCTATAAATATGTCACTTCGTCCTATAAGTTGCAAGGCATGTAAATTATGCAAAAAAAACTGCAACTTACAGGATGAAAAATACAGTAGTTATTATTTTTCTCCCTCTCTTTTTGAATTATGCATGTGTTCAGTGTTGAATTATTTTAACTAAACTGTTCTGTTTTCAAGTTTACAGTTTTTTGTTTGCCATTAGAGATATGCTGTGTGTGGGAACAATTAAACTTTTTCTCTTGGGTTAGATTTAAATAACAAATAGGTCAGTGCTTTTATTGAGGCAAGAAGCAAATTGATGTACTGTATCCAGTAATTGTTATAAAACTACATTTACTACCAAAGTTTAGGAAGAAAATGACAGTAATCTTATCACTTTACAATTAGTTGCATGGAACTGAAATGCAACAGGTTGCCGCTACGGTTACAGCTCGGTGCCGTGATGGTATTAGAAAATATTTTGATGGTATTAAAAAGGTATTAAAAGGTATTAAATTCAACTCTAGAATTTCTGCATATACCCTGTATAGGCCGGTGCGACTTATACGTTGATTTTTCCATTTATTTGGGCATAATTAGGTTGGTGCGACTTATACTCCGGTGCGACTTATACGTCGATGAATACGGTAACAAGCAAAATAAATAAATATTTTTAAAAAATTGGCTGACAGTTTGAATCAGCTACCAAGTGCAAAAAGAATAACTTTTTTTGTAAACTTCAAGTATGTTAACCCTTGTGCGATCGTGGTGGGGTCCGTGGGACCCCTTGTGCGATCGTGGTGGGGTCCGTGGGACCCCGTGGTGGGATCGTGGTGGGGTCCGTGGGACCCCGTGGCCGCTCTGACCCGCATTCCCCACGCACTTGAACGCTCGGTCACGTGACATTTTTGGGTGGTGTGGTCACGTGACACGGGTTATATGAAGAGGCCGGTTTCGACCTCCGAGCGAGGAGCGGAATGGAAGGCGTGCGATTCAAGCGTATCTCCGTGGAGGGAAACATCGCGGCGGGCAAGTCGACGCTGTTGCGGATCCTGAGCGAGGCCGACGACGGGGAAGAACTGCGCGTGGTTCCCGAGCCCGTGTCCGAGTGGCGCGAGGTCGGCGGCGGGGAGGGCGGTAACCTGTTGCGATCGCTGTACGAGGACCCGACGCGTTGGGCCTACACGTTCCAAGGGTACGCGTGCCTGAGCAGGATCCGTGCGCAGACCGAGCCCCGCGGCGAGCGAGAGCGCGCGCGAGTCTACGAGCGCTCAGTGTACTCGGACGCGGGGGTGTTTGCGAGCGTGCTGCGCGAACGCGGCGCGTTGAGCGAGACCGAGTGGCGCGTGTACCGCGACTGGCACACGTGGTTGCTGGAGCGCTTCGAGCCCGAGCTGCGCCTCGACGGCGTCGTGTACATTCGCGCGAGTCCGACGCGCTGCGCCGAGAGGATCGCTCTCCGAGGCCGCGAAGAGGAGCGCGGTGTTTCGCTCGAGTACCTGGCTCAGCTTCACGAGCGGCACGAGGCGTGGTTGTGTCGGTCCACGGCGGGTCCGCCCGTGCTGGTGCTCGACGGCGAGGAGGATTTTGAGCGCGACGCGGAGAAGCGCGCGTCCGCCGCGACGAGCGTCCGTGAGTTCATCGCGTCGCTGTGACGCGGGCGCAGAGGAGGTGGAACTATTAATTTTATTTTTATTTGCCTCTACCACGGAACAAGAGGAAGACATGCAACGAACCGCCACGCGTCCCACGATTACGCCCCCTCCTCCGCGACGTACGACGGACGAGAGAAGAACCGATACGCGCACCTCGACGCGAACGCGTGGGGCGTACGAGGAGCGCAAGCGATTGCGCCATCACTGCTACGTCTGCGGACGGATAACGGTGGAGACGTGTTGCGACGGCGGTCCAGCCGCATGCGACGACGAGGCGTGCTGGCGGTGCCGCGAGGATTACGTGCCGCCTACGTCGGCGGCCAACCGCGAACGCGCGGACCTGTTGTCGGCCTACGTCGAGACGCTGTGAAAACCGCGGACGGGACTTGCCGCCACGTTTGAAACTGAATGAATGAATAAATAAATATCGCAGTCTCTTCACTGTGTTTTTGTTGTTGTGTCCCGAGTGAGAATGAGTCAAAACACACACACACATCACACACGCACGCACGCAGGCGCGCGCGGGAACGTTAGAAATCATATTTTTTTTTGGACAAAAAAAAATTCAATTTGTTTCAATTGTTTATTTTTTATTTAAATAAAATTAACGCGTGCCTGCGAGGCACGAGGGACAGAGCAACGTCGCGCACCCGAGGCACAGCGGCGCGCGGCACCGACCGCAGCCCGCGCGCGTCTTCGCGTCCTTGGAGCGCGGGCACACGCTGCACCGCTTCCGTGTCAGCGTGGGCCGCTTCGGCTCGGCGTCCTCGTCGAGCACGATCGCGGGTGCGAGGTCTCGCTTACGTGTCGAGGCAGGCTCGGCGTCCTCGTCGAGGACGGTCGCGCGAGCGAGGTCTCGCCTACGTGTCGGTGCGGGCCGCTGCGGCCCCGCGTCCTCGTCGAGGACGGTCGCGGGGACGAGGTCGCGCGTCAGCTCCACGCCCAGATGCTCCAGGAAACGCCGGCGACGGTCGCGTTTGCCGCGTAGCCAGTCTGGGTGCAGCTCGCGCCACACCACGAACGCGTTGTACGCCGACACGTCGATGATGTTGTGGAAGAGCGCCACGGGCCACCGGGCGGTCTTGCGCCGCACGCTGTAGGCCCCCGTCACCTTGTCCAGGTTGTCGACTCCGCCCTTGGTGGCGTTGTAGCGAAGGAGCGCGGGCGGTTTGCCGTCGGGGCGCGCGTCGTCCTCGTCGGGCAGCCTCAGCAGCGAGGGCGCGGACGTGAGCAGCAGCACGTTCTTGCCCCGCCTGGGCACGTACGACACGACGGCGCACTCGCGCGAGAAGGCGAACCGGCACGGCTCGCGCTCGGCGCCCGACTCGAGCAACGCGGGAGGAAGCCCTCGCGCGCGGTTTGCGCGCAACGTGCCCAACAGGTGGAGCCCGCGCTCAGACGCCAGGCGCTCGGCCAGCCGTTGCGAGGTGAAGAAGTTGTCCGTGGTCACGAGGGTGCCCGCGGGCAGGCCCTCGGTCAGGTCCAGCACCACGCGCAGCGCCAGGTCCCGCTCGGGCCGAGCGCCGCGGAGCTTGCCCGCGTACTCCTGCACGCGCCACGCGTAGCTGGAGCGCGAGTCGCACGCCACCCACAGCTTGAGCCCGTAGCGCGCGGGCTTGCAGGGCATGTACTACCGGAAGCCGCACCGTCCTACACACACACACACACACACTTCTAAACAGAAGATCAGACTTCAAGACAGGCAGGGGCGGGCGGAGAACACCCCACAGTACCCAAACAGTACTCAAACAGTACCCAAACAGTACTCAAACAGCTCAGCAATAAAGCAACCTCCTCTGAGCTCACAACACTCCGCATTCAAGCACAGTCAACTTGAAGTATATATAGGCGTGGCTCTCAGGTGTTCCTGGCTGAACACACACAAGCCTGATCACAATCAGACTAATTAACCACACAAAAGCATGACTGCAGTCAACATACATAAGAACTAAAAGGTGTCAGCATTGGCAGCTTCCTCAGGATATGTAACATATATATATATATATATATATATATATATATATATATATATATATATATATATATATATATATATATATATATATACATATATATATATACATATATATATACATATAT
>JBBPBX010048259.1:0-11447 GCA_038048925.1 Garcialebias charrua | reverse complement strand
CCAGCAAGCCTCATGTAAAGGCCAAACTCAGGGTTGGCAGGCACAATGGCGTGGTGCCTTTGTGATTGGAAACCGTGTCAAAACGCTGTCGTTTACGAACAGGGTTCGTCCGTGGTCTATAAAAAGAGAGCGTTCGAACAAACCCCTGAGCCTAATGAACAATGGCGTTGCTACATCGAAGTGTTTACAAACGACAGCGGAGGATCGCGCGTTAACTTAAGGACTGTGGGTTATTACGTCCACGAGGATACGCGTGAGAAGACTCGCGCCAACTTGGACGTAGTGGAGGTCGAAATGGACGAAGTCTTACGACGCATCGTCGAAATTGTGACGGAGAAATACATTCAAATCGCCAACGTGTACAACGAGGTGTTGAGCGGTCTCGAGCCGGGTTTATTAGCCCGTTTACCTCCGGTCAGTCGGTTCACAGAGTGTCACGGGGAAGGTTCTAAGACAAAGAAGGACGCTGAATCCACCATATCCGCGACATGGCAAGGCACGGCAGTGGTCATGGTGACTAGCGGCGGCTCTGTCCACGTAAACTGCAACTTCCTGAGTCCGCTACAATACTGCGACCGGCCGACGGTTCACGACGTCGGAATCCGGATGAAGAAGGTGACCGATGCGGTCAACGTGATGAAGATCCATGGTTTGGTCACCGATTACGAAGCTGGCGCAACGGATGTTCGCGAAGCGAGGGATCTGTCACAAGGGTTGCTGCGGGATATACGCGAGCAGCTGCACGCACTCGGGGATATATTTAAGATGACTCAGTATTGCCAATCAATAAAGCACTGTCGGCCCAAACCACCAGGCATGTGGCGTAGCCCGGGATTTCGCAACACGGATTTTCGAGGTCCTACTTTGTTTTAAGAAAGTAAAAAAAAAACATAATGGGAAATAAAGGAAAAGCACAAATTGCTAGTTTATTTGTGTTATTATCGCTAAAAAAAGTTGTCTTGTTTGTAAAACGTAGCATATCCGTGCGTGAAATTAAGAACATTTAAGACATGAATTTGGGTCTGTGGGGAAACACACAACCTTGTTCTTCCCGACCGACGGTTTGGCTCTTTGTTCTTCCCGACCGACGGTTTGGCTCTTTGTTCTTCCCGACCGACGGTTTGGCTCTTTGTTCTTCCCGACCGACGGTTTGGCTCTTTGTTCTTCCCGACCGACGGTTTGGCTCTTTGTTCTTCCCGACCGACGGTTTGGCTCTTTGTTCTTCCCGACCGACGGTTTGGCTCTTTGTTCTTCCCGACCGACGGTTTGGCTCTTTGTTCTTCCCGACCGACGGTTTGGCTCTTTGTTCTTCCCGAATCCAACGGCATATAAGAGCCGAACCTCGGTCAAAGTTTTACAAACACAATGGCGAGTTGTACAGACTGCAGCAAACACGACCGTCCTTGTTCAAAGTGCCGCATCGAGCAGCCGCTGGTCGACGATAAGCCGACCGTTTACATCCAAGGTGCCTCCGTCGTCCACAAGAGGCAAACGTTTGACCGAGATTGCCCTTGCCCTTGCAAACCAACCTCCGCTATATGGCAATGCTACATCGGAGTGACAACAAACAACCGCGGATGCGCGTACATCGACCTACGGACCGTGGGCTATTACCAGAACAGCAAGGAGCGCGAAATCGTCCGTGCGGCAGTGGCCGCCGTCGAGAGCGACGGCGAACTACACGCTCTCCTGTGTCGCACCGTGGATGCCGTGAACAACAACTGCATTTTACTCACCACCATACGCAACGAATGTCTGAACATTCGCGCTCCTGACGTGTTCCGGATCGCGTATCCGGAAAATATAGACTTTTGGACGTGCCAGAACACGGTTGTCGTGACTCGCCGAGGCGGAGTTCACGCGAAGCACTTCACAGGTCCCCGTTTCACGGGTCCCCACCTGGTCGGCTACAACAAGTACAGAAGCAGCGTTACGTACGCCATGAGCGAGGTGTCGCGACTGATCGACACGTACGACGGGACCGGGTTCCCATCGTGGACACTGTACGAGGCGAGATGCCGGTCTGAGAAGCTACGCGAGAACACGCTTGAGCGGCTGCTGGTGCTCGGGGACGCGTTTGCTGCAAAGATACGTCTCTATGCGGATTTGTAAACCTGCATGTTGTGGTTGTGTATTATGTAAAGAATAAAACAATTTCTACTAGAGTACCTTGCTTGTTGTGTCATTTTTGTTGTTGTTACATTATTTGTAAAGGGGGAATGCCAACTCGTATAACAGCTTTGCAGGGAAAGTAGAGGGTTATACATCAGCTAGTTTGTAACGGTCGGTCGGGATACATATAAAGAGTCTGCTACACAAACAATTCTTATGAGTAAGTTTTGCTGTTGATGATGATGAAGTCGACCAATTCTCCTTTCAACTGCGTAACGGCTCGATTTCGTGCTGGTTCTGCTGCGTGTCACGCGGTCGTTCGCCGCTGGTAAGTATAGCGGGCCGCGGAGCGGTGCGAGCCGGGTTCGAGTCGCGATTGGTGTGTTTTTAACACGTTCCCTCTTCTCCTCAACCCCAGAAACGAACGTGGCATGCTGGCTTGGTCAGAGCTGCATACTACCGTGCATGTTTCAACCCGACAGCAGCGATCCGGTAATCCACTGGCTTCGAGCGGACCCGGGGAGACTTGAAATTTCGGTTCTCTCCTAAGTATAGCGGGCCGCGGAGCGGTGCGAGCCGGGTTCGAGTCGCGATTGGTGTGTTTTTAACACGTTCCCTCTTCTCCTCAACCCCAGAAACGAACGTGGCATGCTGGCTTGGTCAGAGCTGCATACTACCGTGCATGTTTCAACCCGACAGCAGCGATCCGGTAATCCACTGGCTTCGAGCGGACCCGGGGAGACTTGAAATTTCGGTTCTCTCCTATTATTACGGAGCGGAACGTGCATGGGATGTTGATCAATACAACGGGCGGACGTCGCTGTTCACTAAGCAGATCCGGGAGGGGAACGCATCACTGACGCTGAACGGGACTACATTTCAAGACGAGGGCAGATATACGTGTTACACGAGTAACCTATATAATAAAGAATCGTTTATTTTGCTCACAGTTTACCACGGTACGCGAAAACCCGCGCTTTTTATAAAAAGGAAACTGTCTGAGCTCATTAACCCTGCTATGGTTTTTTTTAAAAAAAAACTCAGGTCAAAATATCACGGTGCAACATGAACAGAACATCTCTCTGCCATGTCGGACTCTTGACCGCAGACCCGCGTCGGTTGTGGAATGGAGCAAACTTTCCAAACAGAAGCTTGGTTATGTTTTCCCTTCCCGAACGACCGGATCGATTTGGACGGACAGAACCCGTCTTATAAAAACAGGGCTGATCTTGAGGACAGGCGGATGACGCGTGGAGACGTTTCCTTGCATTTGAGAGACGCGACCATCGAAGATTCGGGTGAAGACGACAAGCGCGGAAAGGCGCCGACCGGGACAGATCGCGGCGGCCGTGTGCTGTGTTGCTATGGTTACGTTGGTGGTCGCGCCGACCGGGACAGATCGCGGCGGCCGTGTGCTGTGTTGCTATGGTTACGTTGGTGGTCGCAGTCATTATCAGGAAGAGGATATGCGTGTCTGACCCGACCAGCGAAAACCACCGCGGTCCCGCGAAAGCCCTGAATGTTTGTTAGTTGTCGCCATAGTAACGTGACGGTGACACGAACAATGTATTATATATGTTGTTTCCCCAATGTGTGTGACATTGTTGTATAAGAAAGACAACAACGGTTTTCTGTAACAATACCGATACACTCAGGTTGCAGCTGCGAGATTTTTTTAACAATGTCACAGAGTCCCCGACCACAGCTCACCAACAACTATAAAGACAAAGTCGAGTAAAATATTATAGACAATGGCAGCACGCGGAGGCGCCGAATCGGAGGAGATGTTTGTAATTCGAGAACGAGATTTTATACGTGGCAAACAAACGTGCCACGCAGCCATATGGACGTATAGCGTCCGATTGATGGTGCCCAA
The DNA here is from genome assembly GCA_038048925.1 of Garcialebias charrua. Classification (NCBI taxonomy): domain Eukaryota; kingdom Metazoa; phylum Chordata; class Actinopteri; order Cyprinodontiformes; family Rivulidae; genus Garcialebias; species Garcialebias charrua. Next base: position 7,459 of record JBBPBX010048259.1, on the reverse strand, counting down.
TCACGGCAAACCGTCGGTCTACGTGCGGACCACGGGGTACTGCCTGCGCGAAGAGGAGCGTGACATTGTCCACACGGCAGTGCTTGCCGTCGAGGAGGAGCTTATGGAAGAGTTGCCACGAAACCTCCTATTGGTGAGCCACAATTGTCTTAAGATTCTCGCTGAGATAAACAACGTGGTGACCATTTGCGACCCAACTGGGGTGTTTGACGACACAGACTTCGAGAGAGACATGTGGGACTTTCAGAACGTGGTCACCGTCGCTCCTCGCCTCAACTATAAAATGTTCACGCCGCATGAGACCCGGGCGTTTCTGAAACATAACGCCGACGCGGACGAAGTTTCCACGCAACACACCATTGAGCCCATTGGTTTTAAACCAAGCTTAGTCCGCGCGCTACAATTGATCAACGCGTACAATGGCAACCCGAAAGCGGCGCGAACGCTGTGCGAAGCCAAAACGAAACTCGACGTTCTACTTGGAAATACAAGGGAGTTGATGCTAGCCACGGGAAAGGCGTTTGCTAAGAAACTACAACTCTATACAGCCACGAATCCGCAACTGCGTTCGATTCTAACTGAGTGGCATGAAATGCGCAAGATGGAACGGCGGCTCGACTCTGTGGCTATGCAATAACAAGCACGGGCGGGCCGCCTCAAAGACCGCGTGTGTAAATGGACCTGAACGTGTGCACAAGACGTATGCTCACCGATAGGGTTCGGTTTTGTTATTATTGATAGCCTTTTTTGTTATGTATCCATGAGAATTTACTACTTTACACGTTACGTGTTGAGATTGTCACAAATCCCAACGGGGTCCCTTAGCGTACACGATGAGTGCGACACTCCTTACGCGCCGAGCGCCTTGCATACTGATGCTGCACGCTTGTAGGTTTTACCCCCGCTGCCTTATGTGTGAAACCGGATCTTACGCGTCACGTTCATGGTTTAAAGACCTTGTTCGCGACAATGTCGCTCGAGTAATCAACGTGAGTTGAACCGGTCTGCGGCCTCATAGGTTTCCAATGAGGGTAGGAGTCATTTAGCTTCTGGACTTTGAAGGGGTAACATCTCTGCTAAAGAAGAACCATGGAGGGTCATTGCTACAGCATTGATGAACAAACTGGTCGGCTGACAATCGAGAAGTTCATCTTTCCATCTGAGATATCACCCGAGATATCTGATGCGGAGATATTGGCTGCCTTTGGTAGAAAAACCCCTTGGTCGCGAGTTGGCAAGAAGAGGAAAGTGGCTGTTGTGAAGCCTTTCAAAAATGATTGTGACTGCTGCAGAGAGCGGATTGTCTCGCCAGAAGAGGGCCAGGACTCAGACGCGATCATCGTCACCAGAACCCCGGAATACTCCGGGAATGGCCGACGTAGGCGGCTTCCGGATGGATGGGACAATCCAGACACCTCTCCATCTGCAGAGTGACGGCGGGCCGCGCTCCGAGGCAGGAGAGGCAGAGGAATCTTCTATATCAACTCCGATGATAGCTCTGATTAAAGCGCAAACCAAAACCAATGTGTTGTTACTTATCAATAAAATGTTTAAATAAATTAAAAGTGTCGCTCGGTTTATCAACGTGAGTTCATTTTTCTATACCCTTGAAAACCAATACGTCGATACATCGAGTTTCAGGCAGACTAACCGACCGTTTGGTCGGGTTGTGGACTGATCCAGTCCTTTTTTGCCACGGTAGGCACACGCGTTCTCAAACAAATAAAAACACAAGAGCTTTATTATCTTGGTGATTGTATTATATTGTTTTATTGTTTATATTAAAAAAGCATGGGACACCCCCGCTACACACAACGTGTCAATTGAGTGCGTACAACACTATACATGTTCAATAACGCTTCACATGTAAACAACCACCCGGGTCTTTCGGGATCCTCTGCAATGCCGGGTTGCGCTCTCAACGATTGTATAAGAGCCAATTCCTTTGAGAAAGCCGCAGTCCAGTAGTCGTTGTTAATCGTTACTTGTGTTTGACCGGACACGAGCGGTTGGGCGTCGTGCAGTTTACACACCGCATTTGCGCTCTCCATTGTGTAATCCACGCTCCCAGATAACGGTGGAGGCGCGTTGTTGACGTGGTACGGCTGTGGCACGCTCCCAGATAACGGTGGAGGCGCGTTGTTGACGTGGTACGGCTGTGGCACGCTCCCAGATAACGGTGGAGGCGCGTTGTTGACGTGGTACGGCTGTGGCACGCTCCCAGATAACGGTGGAGGCGCGTTGTTGACGTACTCGCTCGGCGGCACCAGAGTGTTCGCCGTAGTGTAATCCAAGCTCGGGAGAGCCGCGTTGTGGTACTGCGGCGCCAAAATCAAGTCTTCCACGCTCGGTGGAGGTGCGTTGTTGACGTGGTACTCACTTGGCAGCACCGGAGTCCAACAGTAGTCGACGTTGTCCTCGCTCGATATCTCCATGTCCATATACCCGAAGGATTGGGAGCGTGGTAGCGGACTTGGGTTGGCAACGCCGGCCTCATGGTTGGATTCCGATTGTTCGGGCTGCGGCACACCGTTGGATTCCAATTGTTCGGGCTGCGGCACACCGTTGGATTCCAATTGTTCGGGCTGCGGCACACCGTTGGATTCCAATTGTTCGGGCTGCGGCACACCGTTGGATTCCAATTGTTCGGGCTGCGGCGCACCATTGGCAACGCCGGTCTCATGCGACCCCTCGTGGTTGGATTTCAATAGTTCAGGTTGCGGTACATTGTTGACAGCGCCGGTCTCGTGCGACCCCTCGTGGTTGGATTCCAATAGTTCAGGTTGCGGCGCACCGTTGGCAGCGCCGGTCTCGTGTGACCCCTCGTGGTTGGATTCCAATAGTTCAGGTTGCGGCGCACCGTTGGCAACGCCGGCCTCGTGTGCCGCCGAGCTAAGCCCTGTTTCGGCGACGAGTCCACTAGGCCGTACCTCACACGTATCCAGCTGCACGTTCAACCCGTCACCACCTCCAGCTTGACCGTTGTTAATCGTCGAGTCGGCCGTGGTGGGGCTTGAGAGGTCCTTCGGAGACATTATAATCCGAGCTTCACCGGTTCGAACCAAAATCTCGATGGCCAACTTGTAGTTTTCGGAGGCTCGCGCTAAATGCTTTAAATGCTGCATGCCTACTTTTCTGAGAAGGCATCTGCGCGTGCTAGTCCGCGCAAGCACGTAACCCAGTATATGATTGTTGGTTCGCACAATCAAGGTGTCGACAGGGTTTGTCTCGGTTAGGTAATCACACACAACTCGTTCCTTGGATGTGGGGGCCGTAAACATATAGCGACGGGTCGCGTAGATGTCGGACCAATGTCCGTACCGAAACACGACTTTCCAGTTATGGTTGGTGGGCAGGTTGATGGCGTATTCTTGAAACGTGTCCCTGTTGAGGTGTGCGCTATTGCCGGTCAACACGCTGACCTCAGCGCGCTTCGATTGTACACAATTGTTCAGCACGTTGTAAAACTCGTTCACGGATCGTTTGTATTTCAAGTACACGAACCCACGCTTCGTGTTGTTCCTGCTGACCACGATGGCGAACACACATTGTTCTTTCAACGCAGCCACAATGGGCCTTAATTCCCAACGAGAGCAATTGTACACCGTGAAGGTGAACCTGTGCGACCCGTACGTGTTCATTGCGATCGGCGTCCGTGTACCGAGGCCGCTCTGTTCACTTTTTATACACGACTCGTAGCGCAACGATTGGTCGGGAACTGAGAGTTTGCGTCCGTCGGTCGGGAACTGAGAGTTTGCGTCCGTCGGTCGGGAACTGAGAGTTTGCGTCCGTCGGTCGGGAACTGAGAGTTTGCGTCCGTCGGTCGGGAACTGAGAGTTTGCGTCCGTCGGTCGGGAACTGAGAGTTTGCGTCCGTCGGTCGGGAACTGAGAGTTTGCGTCCGTCGGTCGGGAACTGAGAGTTTGCGTCCGTCGGTCGGGAACTGAGAGTTTGCGTCCGTCGGTCGGGAACTGAGAGTTTGCGTCCGTCGGTCGGGAACTGAGAGTTTGCGTCCGTCGGTCGGGAACTGAGAGTTTACGTCCGTCGGTCGGGAACTGAGAGTTTGCGTCCGTCGGTCGGGAACTGAGAGTTTGCGTCCGTCGGTCGGGAACTGAGAGTTTTGTTTTTGTCGGGATGTAAGGACGAGGAAGTCGGTCCGGTACCGTGTCCCGCGACCCTCGAACGCGCGTACTTCACGTAAGATGTCATTAAACCACGAGGGTTACGCGTAGCCAGATACAGTTAGACTCAACAATAGCCCACGTACCCGAGGTTACGTAACGCAGACCAAGCGAGGGCAATGCTTGTCGTAGTTCAAGTGAGCTCAATGAGACGTGTTTTTAATTGGGAGACGTACAGTTTACATGCTGTATAATCTATGTTTATGCGTAATCGACCGCTGTTACATATACGGATGTAACCAGTTTTTTGCACACCACGACTAACTGTAACAGTATCGGTCGTCGCGGAAACAAAAAACTTTATCTAGCCACAGACGCGTAATGCGTTGTATTTTGTATGAAACAACTTCCCGACCGATCGTAGCGTGTACGGAATTGATATTTTGTATGTATATTTCCCGTTCCAAGGAAAGGTGGGCGGAAATGAAAGCAATTACACAAATGTATACACGTTTTTTTTAAAAATTACATTTATGATATGACAAATCAAAGGTGCGCTCATACATAACATGCCCGGGTGTGTTTTCTAGATAGACATATGTAACTTTCACGAGTAGAGAGAAAAAGACAGCCGCGCCTCGAACGGCGAGCGAGCTTGGGGAGGGGTGGTCCACCCCTGTTCGTGTAATATGTAGCATTCTCTCAATGATTTCGCGTAAAAAATGGTCGTACACATATTAAACTATTTGGCCTGTCGATGAGTTGTTTTTGTTGGCAGTCGTACAGTTTTCATGGTATGGTTTACGTGTAGTTGACGTTGTATAATATACAGGTTCTGTAAATTTGTACTAAACAACTGTCATTGGCCAATATACTTCGTTACTAGTGCTATACAGAATACGCCATAACGTATTTGGCGCTACGCTTCCCGACCGACCGTTACGTTTGAGGTCTGCGCGAATTGTACGTGGAAATGATGTGGAAATTAGTCCTACCTCGTAACAACTGAGAAGCTATGCGATAACAATGTCTGCGGTGTAGCGGAACTTAAAATGTCGCGTGAGGCACTACAGCTGGTCGAAATCTATTCGGTGTGTGAGTTGGCGTTCTTTGATATGATTTGTTTTTTTTAAAAAGCGCTTCAACAAACAACATACCACGTTTCAAGAGAGACCGTTGTTGGTCCATGTGCGTTTATGCGTGCAAACCGAAGGGTAAAAAAAAAAACAAAGATTCCGTACCTTCGCATAGACTTGGGTGTGAACATGTTGGTAATAAAAAATAGACCGTAGACATGTGTGCATATTTCTTGTTTATTAAGCAAAGGAACGCTGGTACACAATATGCTCAGACACATCTCTGTGGATGTATGTGACTTTCAACATTAGAAAGGAGACAATCACCCAAAAGACCACACTCTGTCGCTCGGCGCCTACACTCCAGATGAAACAAGACAACAGGAGGGTCGTTGGGTCGGTGAGTATACCATGGATCGTCCACTTAAAAACAGACAGTATAAACGCCGCCGATGATAATCCCACAACGAGGACGCTCCATTTTTGTAGTAGTGTTGCATATAAAAGCATGCACAACAGGAGCATTATTGCGTGTTGCATACTGTGAACCGCGCTTCCCGGTGTGTGTCCGGATATGTAGGCAGTCACAAAATTACACGCCAGGACCACCGCATATGCCCGAATGAAGTTTTTGTCGAGCCACCATCCTCGTGCTTCATCCTCCATCGCAGTTCGATTCTGTGTTTTTAACAAAACGAGAGGTTGTCTTGACGTTTTACACAAGTACGTTTCCCACTAGCTATACTCACATTCATGCCACGTTGACCAGGTTCCATCATATCAGTTGGTAGTTCGAATCGAAGATAACCCGCGTATACCCCCGCTCCCAAACTGATCGCTTCACAACCGTTGTGTTGTTTTATATTTCTAAATCAGAGTTGTAGGGAGGGGTAAAGGGCCGTCGGTCTGGACACACCAAGGTCATTTGAGAAGGCAAGTCATAACGTTGTACACGTTCTGCCCACGTGAAGTGGGGTTTGTACTTTACATTCTACGCATGAAGAAATTTGTTACTCAAACGGGTTAGATATGAGTAATTTAATGAGTGTTAAGATGGTATGTGATACATCGCGTGATTGCATTTTTATTAATTTAACAGAAACAATAACCACAACTATAATGAACAAGCTTTTATTCAAACACATACATGGCTTTTTTTGTATATATTTTTTTAAAAAAAATATCATTCACAGTCTGTATTTTCTGTAAACAACAGCACAGCAGGGATCTCCGTCACCACGCGGGGATCATCAACTCGGCGCTATGAACCAGCGTCTCAACTGGTCCAAATTTCCGCCAGAGAACAACCTCCCCGTACTCTGCAGGCACGTTGGTGCTGATTCCCGTGAACTGATCCATGAGCGATAACACAATCCCGGACTCGACGTGGATTCTCACTTGAGTGTAAAACGTGGGTTCAGGGTCCGTTACGTCCGAGATCCAGGCGTTCTCGTAATCGACGCCGCCTCTGAGTTTCAGCTTGGCCAGCGAGAACCCCTTTGCCAGGATGACGACGGACGCCGACGATCCTGTGACTCCGCTCAAGAAAAGGTCGAGTTCCTCAAGGTCATTGTCCGCGGTCAGGCTCAAGTCTGTGGTTTCGTTGACCAGGACGAGATGAAAGCTTGTTACGTTCTTTGGAACCGCGACGACGCACCGAGATGAGCGTGTGATATACGCTCGCTCGCTAACGCCCACGTGAGCCACAAACTCGTCTAAACCAGCTGTCACTAGGGGCGTATATCTAGTCAAGAGCTCGGTGACGTTGGCGTCGCCAACCTGGTGCCGCACGTGTCCGCTCCTGAAGAGCGCAGAACCGTTTCCCGTACGTACGCAGCTGACCATGACGTTGTCGGAGTCCAACGTAAGCGCCGCGTAGCCCGGGAAATGAACACTTCCGAGCATCACTAGCCCGCCATCGACCAAGGGCCGGCACACGTCCTCCACTGCTTCGGTTGTGGCTCGTAGCCGGTCACGAGACCTAACGATCAGTGTCACGTCCCCGACATCTATGCCGTTCGCTATCGAAACGCTGATGGTCGCTGCTCGCTCGAGGACCGTGAACACGCCCGCTGTGGCCAAGTGGAGGGTTGACCCTTTACCTAACTCGAGTACGCTATATTCGCTACCCGGTTTGCATACAATGCTCGAATCGGGCCCCGTTTCCAGGTAGAACCTTTTCTCGAGCGTCGCAGTCAGCTTCACTTTGGGAGCCTTCACGCTCTCGAGATTTCTACCGGTCATTGTGACCAATTGAGTCTTA
>JBBPBX010048258.1:0-11213 GCA_038048925.1 Garcialebias charrua | reverse complement strand
TAATCTCCTTCACATTCCTCGAACCAAATTAAGGACCATGGGAGACCGGGCATTCTGTGTGGCTGCCCCCCGCCTCTGGAACTCCCTCCCTGACTACCTGAGAGCTCCACAGTCACTGGTTGACTTTAAACAAGGCTTAAAGACTTTTCTTTTTAAGCAAGCCTACTCTGCCTCCACATGATTTTATCTTTGATCTTAGTTGATATCATTGTTTTTAATTGATTTTATTATTGATTTTTGTTGTTTTATCATTGATTTTACTTGATTTTATCACTTGTTTTTTATTTGATCATTGATTTTAGTTGCACTTTTGTGGCGCTTTGAGATTTTTGTTAATGAAAAATGCGTTACAAATTAAATTCATTATTATTATTATTATTATTAAAAACGACATACCGATGTGAAAGAAGGCCACATTACCTGTTAATAAAGCTCTGCACGCAGGGCCGGCCCAAGCCTCCATGGGGCCCTAAGCGAAATTTGTTTGGGGCCCTCTATTTCTGTTAATAATGTAGATTACTGCAATAAACAGTCAGATGATCATATCATTCACCCACCTAACATAAACTCATTGCAACTCTGACAGCCCTGTTTACATTATCCTATATGTATCATCTAGTGCAGAGGCGTCAAACTCATTTTCATTGTGGGCCACATCAAGATCATGAATGTCCTCGAAAGGCGGACATGGTAGAATGCATTGATAAAACGACCTACTTTGTATTAACAAACTGGTAAAATATAACTTTCTCTGCATTCAATGACTACTTCTAAAAATTAAATATTTTATGTTTGAGTAATTTGGCATTATAAACATAAAAACTGATTTGATTTGACTAATAAAGTAATACTGAAGCACACAACTGTTATCTTGAAGTTCTGTCTCTGTAGAGTACAGAAATGGTTATGGCGGGCCGGATTTGGCCCATGGGTCTTGAGTTTGACACGTGATCTTGTGGTACTAAAAGTAACAAAAGAAAAAAAAATCACCAGTGTGCAATGTATTTTACAGCAAAAGGGTTGTCTGGTTTATTACCTTTGGTTTTAAAGAACTGCAACAGTAATGTTCAAAAGTAATTTTTAGTGCAAGATGAACAACAAACAACATATAAAATAACCTAGATGCAAAAAAATAAATTAAATTGTGGAAAAACAGACTAAATAAATTAAAATAACAAATATAAAGGAAATACTTAAAGGTTCAGTATGCAGTTTCTGTAGAACTGCAGCACTTAGAAATATTTTCAACAGGCAAAGCATTCTGATCCCTCCCCCTCAGAGCCATATGTGGCTCTGCCCCCTTGTGGTCTGTTGAATTTCAAATTCAAGCTCTGTTTTTATTGGCTGATTCAAATTCAAGCTCTGTTTTTATTGGCTGGTTACAAACTCTGTTTTTATTGGCTGGAAAATGGCGGGTCACCTTTTCTTTTTAGAAATGCTTATTTACCACCTGGAGAAGCAAGGGGACAATATTTTTTTTAAATTTTTTTTCAGAGATTACCTGGCTAACATCAGTCTGTCAGGAGGTAGTGACAGAGTGAAGAAATATGTTCATAAAAAAAGCTACATACTGAAGCTTTAAGATAAGATAAGATAGAACTTTATTGACCCCACAGGAAATTGTTGTGCCAGAGTACTTTAAATAATGTAAATTAACAATTACTTGAAACCACATACAATTGTTTAATCATTACCAAAATTTTTTTTTATCCACTTAGGGGGCCCCCTAGTGGCCCCGGGGCCCTAAGCAGCCGCTTAGTTTGCTTATGCCTTGGGCCGGCCCTGTCTGCACGTGACACCGTTTGTTTAGTTTGTGGCTCTCATTGTAGCCGAACCGTCCGTGTTCCTACACGGGGAACATGCTCAGAGAACAGGTCGACCATGTTGGTGCAGCTGGTGCCGAGGCTGCTTAATGGATCAGGTTCTTTCACGCTCTGAGAACTCGGACATCGACACACCTTTTGTTGTTTGTGATTCTTCTGATAAATAAAACTGGAGTCCGTGTGTCTCTGCCTCAGATCAGCGACTGCAGCGCTCCGCAGATCCAGGGTCTGCCGTCTCTGAGGTCGAGCCTGGCCACGATGAGCGTCCATCGCTCCACAGAATCCATGACGGTACGTTTGGGTTCAGACACGGTTCAGTTGTTGGAGCAGCTGCTCTTGCTCACGGTGCTGATGTGTTCTTTGTGCGGCTCTTCTCCAGGCGATCCTGGTGCCCGAGGCGAGCGAATTCTCCCAGTGGGAGCCCGAGGGGGCGGAGTCCGGGTGTCCCGTCACTGCCGTCATTCCCGTGTGGAGGGGCCTGACCACGCTGGACCTGAGCCACAACTGCATCAGCAGCATCGACAGCTCGGTGGTGAGGAACCCACAGACACACACAGAACCGGACTCTGTTCATGCAGGACAAAATGTTTTAATCACACTGGGTCAAGAACAGATGAGTTTTAAGATTTCTCAGTTTTGTCTTCTGACACCGAGTTTCTTTTTGTTATAGAAACTCATCCCGAAGGTGGAGTTCTTAGATCTGAGCTACAACCAGCTGTCCTCAGTGGATAACCTGCAGGTACACAACGAACAGGACCGGAGCACGTATCGTTCAAAAATAAACTTTCTGCATCTCAGCTGATAAATCTGCTGCAGACAGACGATCGTGCCAACAGATGCAGACAAAACAAACTCCAGGTTAAGGTTCAACTCCGTGTTTTGATGTTGCAGCACCTGTACAACCTGGTCCACGTGGATCTGTCCTATAACAGCCTTCAGGTCCTGGAAGCTGCTCACACTCGGCTGGGGAACATCAAGACTCTGAGCCTGGCTGGAAACCAGCTGGAGAGACTGAGCGGCCTCTCCAAGCTCTACTCTCTGGTCAACCTGGACCTCAGCCACAACCAGCTGGCCCAGGTAATCCAAACCAGGGGGTTCAGGTGGGCAAGTGGCATAAGATCAGAGTCTGTAGGAGAGTACCCCCAAGGTTTAAAAACAGTTTGTGTAGAAGAATGGGACAAAATCCCACCTGAGACACATTTCTCAATACAGGAAACACGAAGCTGCCATTTTGTTCACTTCTTACCTGTTATTCTACTTTATTACTCAGAACCTAATTTACGGTCAACGTTTCTGACATCTGGTGTGAAGTTTATGTTGATGTCACTGTAAAGGATTATGAGGAGGTCAATATTAATACTGACCTCTTTACCTTAATTAATTTACTCATTCAGATTGAATAGTAATTTCACGGATTCTTTCTTTTTCAGTTTACCCAATATTTCTGTGATCTTTATGATGGATAAATAAATAAAGCCATAGAGTGACAATGGACACGTTAACTTAGTTGGTATGTCAAAGACACTACCATTTATTTAAAATAAATCAACTAAATTAACACCATTACACTTGATTGACATGATCTCACTTTCTTGCAATTTAACACGTCAGCACATTTAAATTGTAACACAACAGACATAAATACAGGATGTTAACATATTTAGTCTGAGGCTCTATGACTTAATTAGTTTCCAGCTTAGACTTGAGGGAAAAGGAAATAGGAGGAAAGATGGAGAGATGGTTTAAAGGAAATTGTCTTGAGCATGTTACCAGAAGTGACACTTCCTATCAGACTTCTGCTAAAATCCAGGTACGTTTGTAAACAGCTCTTTACCTTCGACGACGAGTCTGATAAAGAGATGACACCAGCCTTTCAGATGCACAGAGTCCTTCAGGCCCAGCACGTCCAAGCTGGTTCTAGTTTACGTTTTCAACGTCTCCTGGTTTCGCGTTGGTCATCAGAAAATATGTCAGCTACTGGCCTCTGACTTCAAGATAACTATTCCAGGAAGGAATAACAAAGTTTTGAGCTTACGCTCGTTCTAAGTGGACTATAACAGCATGTTATTAGTCCTTAACTGGATGACGTGCCCTTAGCGTGTGACTAAACGTCCATCCAGCTCTTTGGGAAAGTTCACATCTCTTTGAAGTTCCCAGCAGACTCTGAAGCGTTTCAGCAAAAACTTAGAACTTAAAAGAAGATCATGAGAGGAGTGAGACTTGTGTCTTTTTCATTGGTCCGTGGACCAGCGAGGAGTTCACTTGTTGTTATCAAGATTCAAGGTGAAATTCACAGCAGAGTGAAAATGTTTTGGAAAGACAGAGAGTGCTGGAGCCCTTCTCATAAAAACAACGGATTAACTGTCTTCTGACTTTCTAAACAAAACGGCCGGGTCTCTCTGACCCGAGTCTTCAACTTTCACCCAGCAGTGGACCCAGTGATGTGCAGAAGTGACACAGTTTAACTCTTACAGAATAACACAGCTTAAAAGCACACATCATGAAAATGACAAAAGTTATTCTTTTGCTTACATTAGAATAAAATCAAAGATAGAAATAGTCTCTTTTGGTGACTATGTTCTCAGATTACAACTAATGGAATAATTTGTAGTAAATGTCTTGTTTTACTGAGAGGTCAGTAAAGGTCATCTCTGGAACAGTTCAAAAATACACAGGTGTATCAAAGTGGACACGGTCATGCCCACTACATCACCATCAAATATTTACACATTTAACATGAATTTACCCTGCTATAAAACATACTGATAAAAAAAATCACGTTTGTCTGAATCAGAAAATGGAAGAAAAAAAAAATCACAAGCAGTTAAGTTGGAAACAGTAATGGCATTTCATAAGTTAACTCTATGTGTCCAAGCTGATTATTTTTCCACATAACCCCACCTTTCAAAGGTTGAACTGTCCCTTTAGAAATCTGGGCACCGACGTGATTTCGATGGAGCTAATTTTGATCGTTTGTGACACTTTTCCAGTTGGAGGAAATCAGGAATATCTGTGCTCTGCCGTGTTTGGAGAAACTCAACCTCTCCAGTAACCCCATGTGCATCATCCCCGACTACAGAACCAAAGTCCTGGCCCAGTTCGGAGACCGTGCAGCCGAGGTACCTCACCAAACCGCCGGCAGAGATGTCATTAACTCCTTTCATGTTGTCCTGCAGAGCGTGCAGGCAGGATCAGCAGGTCTGCAGGCTCTCTGACGGGCTTCTTCTGAACCTTTGTGTGTCCCGTCAGGTCTGTTTGGACTGTAGCCTGACGACGGAGAAGGAGCTGGACACGGTGGAGGTGCTGAAAGCCATCCAGAAAGCCAAAGAAGCCAAAGATCGAATGAGCGGCGGCGACAAGAAGGTAACCGCCGTCACGCTGACGCAGACCGACTCTGGAGAACACTTGAATTATCAGCATTAACCTCAGTTCTTCTGACAGACGGAGCCGTTTTTACAGCATTAAGAGTTTAAATAATGTTTATCAGGAGTAAATGCAGCAGAAATGGATAATTTATTATTTGTTTTAAAACCAAAGATAAAACCGTCCAGTTTCCTCTGAGAGGATGATTCCTCTGATTTTTTTAAATCTGTTTCTGTCAGAGAAAATTATTCTGTGCACTCATGTGTTTCAAACACTCGTTGAATAAAACCTGATGAATTAACGATTAAACCTGTGTACAGTGTATCAACTATAACCTTGCAGACAAAACGACAAACTCCATTTTACACCTAAATGTGATTTTTCTTTCCTCCGTCTTCATGCTGATAAAATATATTTCTGATGTTTGAGAGATTTTTAGGAAAATGGTTCTATTTGTTGAGGAGTCATTCTGTACTTGAAGACTTTTACATGTTTTTTATTTATTTATTTGTCCACTGAAACCCAGTTTTTACAGAAAAGCAAACTGAGAGGATTTTAATCGGACGTTAGAAACTGTTTGGGTTCATTAAACCGACTGTAACGAGTTCAAAGCGCAAATGAGGAACTACGCAAATAACTTTACTCTTAAATGAGCAGATCCAGTAACAACCATAACAATATATTCTTAACAGTGTTGTCATTTATTTAATATTCGAACATTTATTGTAAACTTTACTTCCTCCACTTTGAGATTTTTATTAATGAAAAGTGCATTATAAATGGAATTCATTATTATTATTATTATTCCTGTATTTTGTTTGTGACTTTACAAATTGTAAAAAGAATTAAACTTGAAGAAACACACACAGGTCTAACATTTTTTTTATTACTTGTGTCAACCTGAAGAGAATTATTCATAATTTTTTATACATTTTCAATAAACACAAACATTGATTGATGATTGTTAATGCTGTTGTAAGAAACTAATTTAAAAAGACTATAAATATAAAACAGAAATATGTTGAGACCTTCAGCACGCAATGAGGGCCTGGTCTGCAGACCAGGCAAAGCCGGCAAAGCCGGCCCGTCTACGGCCCAACCCTCTCCTGTTTTCATGAGGTTTGGATCAGGACCGAAAGAACCAGATCCTGGATCCAAGCAGCTGAACTGGTCTTCCTTCGTGAGGGGTGTCAGCCTTAGAGACAGGAGGAGGAGGAGCTCTGTCATCCGGGGGGAGCTCGGAGGAATGCCGCTGCTCCTCCTCACAGAAAGGAGACGGCTGAGGTGGTTGTCTCCATCTGGAGGGTCTTTGCATCATCTCTGGTTTGGGAACACCTCTGGACCCTCCAGGAGGAGCTGGAGAGCGTTGATGAGGAGCAGGAGGTCTCTGTGTCCCTCCTGGACCTGCTACCTCCTCGAGCCGACCACGGATAAGAGAAAGAAAATGGACGGACATGTCGTGACGGGCGTTCGAGTCCTACATGGAGTTTTAAACCAGATGTTTCCAGCCTCTGTATAAAAACAACTGTTTTTTACTCTGACATGAAACCAGACGGTCATTCCTGCTTTTAAACGTCTGGTTTCTGCTGTAACGCTCCAGTTATCGGGAGGTAAAGTTTTGTGTTTAAACTGATTGAATATTTTATAAACCTTTGGTTTTTGTTGCCAGATGGTTGCTGACCCACAGTTTTATATCTGAGTAGAAATGAGTTAAATCACGAAGCAGTAAATTGGTAAACGGTGATTTGAATCTGATTGTTGAGGAAACCATTAAAACCCCTACAGGTTGTTTAGCTTAACAGGATGTTAACACAAACCAGGAAGTACAAACGAGTACCGTATTTTCCGGACTATAGGTCGCGGCTTTTTATCATTTTTTCATGACCTGCGACCTATAGTCCGGTGCGACCTATATATGGCTTTTTATAAAATAAGCTGATTTGTAATCATTTATTAACAAAAATTAAACTGAGACACACTCTTACAATAATGTCAGCTAACAAATATATTTTTAGGTGTTTATCCTGCTAAAATTATTCATTTATTAAAGAAAAGTTCAGCTCAGACACATATTTGCTATAATTTTTTATCAAACAATTAATTGTTTTTAAGTGTTAATCTTCTTAAAAGCCTTGCTGTGCGCTCCTGTGGCAGACAGTTTGCAGCAGAGCTAAACACGGTCCACATTTTGACGTAGGTGCGACCTATATTCAAGTGCGACCTATATATGGATTTTTCCAATTCTTTGGCAATAATTGGACAATGCGACCTATAGTCCGAAAAATACGGTATTTTATTAAATATCACCCAAGTTTTGCTCATACGGTTAACTGCAGCTTCTGTCAAAATGTAAATTGGATGATTGAGTTCTGCCTGTTTACAGATTTTAAATAACAAATGGTGTCTCAGATTGAGTTAATGTTTTTTTATTTCTTTACTCTTCAGGAACTCGTTTCTGACCAACAGGTTTGTAAATTGAAGGTGAATTGTTAACGAAGCAGCAGATCTCTGAAGGCTTCGTCCTCTTTGTCCTTTTTGTCAGATCAGTGAGGAGACCAGACCGTCTGCTGCTGCGCCTCCTCCCTCCTCCTGCTGCTGCTCCTCTCCTGTCGCCTCCTCTTCCCAGTCGGCTCAGAAGGCCGCCCACCCCAGCCAAGGTAATCATGTATGTATCTGCTGTGCTGGAGGGAGGGGGTACTGGTGTTCTGTTTGTTCAGAAGGTAAACAACATCAGTAAGAGACAAACAAACAAACAGAGCGAGACTTCTCCCGGAACCATCGGCTACATAAAATTAATCTGTTGGGTTTCTGTCAAAAAAAAAACTATCGTTGAGAGGCGTTTGTTGAAAATTGTTGAAAAAGCTAAAAATGAGAAGCTGACCACTAGCCAAAAGTCCACAGTAGAAAAATGTTAACTAAAAGCTAGAAGTATCACATGGCTTGTTACAAGCTAAAAGGAGCAAAATGCTAACTAAATGCTAAAAGGAGCAAGTGGCCAGCTAGAACCTAAAAGAAGCAAAAAGTTGATGAGAAATTAAAAGAGCTGTAGCTAAAATTTACAAGTAGCAGAATAGTGATTAAAAGCATTATAAGACAACAGAGAGCAGGGGCCTCATGTATAAAGACTTGCGTGGACTTCTTACTGAAACGTGACGTACGGTCAAATCCAGAAAACGGCGTACGCACAAAAAAAATCCAGATGTATCAAACTGTGCGTACGCCGGAATCCACGCACATTGCTTTTGTACATCACAATCAACGTGGAATTGAGCGCACATGAGAGAGTGGCCGACTCCGCCTTTGACACGCCTCCATATAAATATGCAAATTCATTTAAATATGCCCTGCACCAGAGGAATGTCGTCTTGTCCCATCATGCATCACGTTCTTCAACTGCTAAAACAGCTAAAAATAAACAAAAAACAAGAATTTAAGCTGTGCAAAACTATTCAGTCTTTCTGTTTTTTATATTTTTTGCAGGTTTTCATTTAAATATGCCCTGCACCAGAGGAATGTCGTCTTGTCCCATCATGCATCACGTTCTTCAACTGCTAAAACAGCTAAAAATAAACAAAAAACAAGAATTTAAGCTGTGCAAAACTATTCAGTCTTTCTGTTTTTTATATTTTTTGCAGGTTATATTCTAATTGCGTCCATGTGGATGTAATAATTGTTAATCATGTGTGTTTGGTGTGAACAATAATGATTTTCACATCATGAACAGTTTCTCAGAATCACCTCTAAGTGTCGCCAATGGAACCAAAACCACAGAAACGTGCGTACGCCAGCCCTGGAGCTGGCGTGGGGCTGCGCACATTTCCACGTTCAGTTCTGTTTTGATACATACGGAGTTTTGCGTGGAAAATGGCGTACGCAAGGTTTTTGTGCGTACGCACCGTTGATACATGAGGCCCAGAGCAGGTCTTTATGAAGAAACGTTTTTAAAGGATTTAAAGAGATCCTGAATGAGCCGAACGTTTTGATTCACAAACGGCTAAAACTTCAAAGGAAAAATAAAAAACAGCAAGAAACGTGTGAACGATGACTCAGCATTCACAATATTGATGCCTTGCAACGGCCAAAGTTCAAACGTTTTTGCCACCAACTCTGATCTT
The DNA here is from genome assembly GCA_038048925.1 of Garcialebias charrua. Taxonomy (NCBI): domain Eukaryota; kingdom Metazoa; phylum Chordata; class Actinopteri; order Cyprinodontiformes; family Rivulidae; genus Garcialebias; species Garcialebias charrua. The sequence goes on along the minus strand of JBBPBX010048258.1, from coordinate 1,912 downwards.
CTAGTTTTGTAAATTTCATTCAACCTTTATTTAGTCAGGTAAATCTTATTGAGCCTCGAGGGCTCTTTTACGAAAGCGACCTGCTACAAACTAAAGAATGATGAACATCAATGATACGAATACATTAAACAATAAACCAAAGAAAAACTAGCAAAAACTAGCAAAAACATTAAAGGGGACCTCAGATGTATTTTTTAAATTTTTATGGTATTTCTGTGGGATATCCAGACCCTATTCCTTCAATTTAATGCACAAAATAATTATTAGATAATCAATTATACCCTTTTTAATTCTGCCATTTTTAACTTTCGTTTTGAACGACCGGTTTCTTGAAGTCCACGCCCTTCAACGATCTGTTCACGCCCTCTGTAACAGCCAGTATCTGTAATGTGTTGTTGTTTTAAAATTAGCTCTTTTTTTATTACTCATTTGACTTACTGTTAGTGTTAGCTTAAGATAACTTACCGAAACCCGTCTGAGCGCGCCGCAGTTTGCTGCTCCTTTTAGCATTAGACCACCCGAATCCGAAGCTAATGTTAGCTTGTTCCTCTTCCGGTTTTCGCCAGCTCCGCTCGTTGCACGCGATGAGATTTTGGGAGTTATCGCTGTTCCAGTGAAGACAACACAAAGTTCACCAAGTGTCTCCCGTAAATTAATCTGTAAGGAGAAGGTCCTCTTGCTGCGAGCCTGCTGCGAGGCTGCTGCAAGGCTGTACAGTTGAAGCTCCGCTCCATCGCGCCGGAAGAGGGTCCCGTCGAACCCGGTCCTTCCGCCTGTGGTCCGCTCGTTTAATTTTTGCCGGCTGCGCGTTGGCAGCGATCGCAAATACACTAAAAATTGAACTAAAACATAAAAATAACAATTATACTTTATTTATAAAGCCATTTAAAAAAACACAGCTGCAACAAAGTGCTGTACACATGAAATTAAGAACATATAAACAAAAGATGAGATGAAATCATGAAAAACAACAGTCATGTGTTTAATACAGAAGTGGGTTGAGCCTAACCAGGGGTTGCTAGGTGAGGGGCTGGACTCAGGTTTGATCTGATTGGCTGGCGGCTTGTGACGTCAATAAATGCAGGAAGTGTGAATCCTGGTGTATTTATCAAAAATAAATAAATCTACTTAGAGTAAATAAACCACTGGGTGCATTTTTTTGGCACAAGGACTGTTTTTTTATGAAGTAAATACCCAAAGTTTAGTAAAAAAACATTAAAAAGTGAATTTTGCATGTGTGGTCCCCTTTAAAAGGTAGATGTACAAAATCAAAGACAGGAACATATTTGCATTGGTTTTTGCCAAATGAGCTCCTAATGACTAAAATATTAATTATTTATTTATGAACCTTTATTTGACCAGGCAAATCCCACTGAGATCACAGATCTCTTTTGCAAGGGAGGCCTGAAGTCAGCCTGACATGCATGTGTTTGGTGTGGGAGGAATCCTAACCTCAGATATCTTTAAAGATCTTTATGAAGAGATTATTTTGACTCTTCTTCTTTTTGTTTCTTGATGTGATTCAGATTCAATCTTCGTGTTTTATTTTCTGTAAAATGTACAAAGAAATAAGAGCTTTCAAACCGTTTTAAGTCCTCGGGTGTTTTCAGCATCTCTGACGTTCGGTTTCAGAAGTGACGAGCAGAGAAGTTCCCCCCGCCGTCCCCCCTCCTGTGGACGCTGCGCCTCCCCCTCCGAGCTTCAACACCGACACACGCCTCCTGCCTGCAGACTCCTCTCAGGTGAGATGCATACCTGTGTCCCCATGGCAACCAAAAGGTCAGATCACAGGAACACACTGAGTACCGTACTGAGTATGAATGTACCGTAATTTCTGGACTATAAGCCACTACCGTACTTTTGTCGCACGCTTTGAACCCTGCAGTTTATACAATGCTGTGGCTAATTCATG
>JBBPBX010048257.1:0-25824 GCA_038048925.1 Garcialebias charrua | reverse complement strand
TAATTATTGATAAAAATGATCATTTCTGATCATTTTTGCGCAATCTTGGGCAGCAGGAAGTAGGTCTTCAGTTTACACGGTCACAAATTAATGTAGAACACCGGACGCCATTTTAGGTTCAGTCACGGGGGTCTCCGGTCACAAATTAATGTAGAACACCGGACGCCATTTTAGGTTAGCTGCCGGGAGCCGGCCTTTGAAGACTGGTGACCAGGATCGCATCATATGGATTAATTACTAGCTGGAATCGCTCTGTGGACGTCTCAGGCTGGAGCAGCAGCTGCAGATTGATTGCCGATCGCGCCGCCGCTCCAACACCAGCTCATGGCCTGGCTAGCAGAAGCTAGCCAGCTAGCTAACACAGGCCTCAATATTTTTCTGAGTACCGGTTCTCTTAAATATTCATAATATTAAAGGTCCTAATGCACCTTAGCATGTATAGCATTTCACCATATAAATGTACCTTAAATGTTTCAATGTTAATAAGAGCTAGTTACTTGCAAGAGGCTTTGTTTTCATTATCCAGTTCAATACAGTGTTAATAAATAGTAAAACACCACCAGTGACATTTAGTATATACAATTATAAATGTTTGATCATTTTTTATAAGCAAATTGAAATAAATGTAGCCATCAGAGTCCAATACAATAACCTGGAGACTAGCGCTAGCATCCTAACTCCACAAACAAACAAAGAAAAAAAAAAACTCACCAGTTCCCACTTGCAGTCAGCTGAAGGTTTTTTTTCACAAACAGAGCCATCTAAATGTTGAGAGGCATATCAGTCAGGAATGGTAATATAATAATATAAGAATTAGACAAAGACTAGCATGCTAGCTCCAGAAACAAACTCACCAGTTGCCGCGTTTAGAATAAGCAGTCAGCTGAAGGCTTTTTCGCAAACAGAGACTTCTAAAAGTTGAGAGACATATCAGTCAGAAATGGCAAATAGGCCTTAGATAAAGGGCTTTCAATGATTTAAAACCTACCTGAGCCAGCCTGCTTGAGTCACTGACTGCACAGCTCATTTCCCAGACAAAAAAAAAAAAGACCATGAGCACATGATCGGTAGGTACAGCTCACGTTGGACGTGCCCAGGGTGCAGAAATCTGCGCCCAGCATCCTCCCATTATTTTGTAATGTCGTGGAATAACTGTGCATGTGCCATTGTTAACGAGAGTCTATGGATAAGATTTGTGCGCCTCAGGACCGGAAATACGTCACCAATCAGAAAACATTTTTGAAACAAACAATATAACTCATCATTACTCATAAAATATTTATCCTACACAACTAAAAACATATATGCATATATTTTGAAATACTTTTATTTAATTTTTTCATTTTTTTAATTGTTTTTTTAAAGTCTTCAATGTAAAATAGTGAATAGCTTCCAGTGGGGCGGCGCCCTAGCGCCTACTATTGGCTGGCCGCCCCTGAACACAACCAGTACTTGCTGCTACTCCTCCATATCCATATGAACCAGTTGAAGTGGTTCAGGCTTCTGGTATGGATGACCCCATGACAGCTCCCAAGATAAGTTTTCTGGACATGCCCAACTGGGAGGAGACCCTGGGAAAGACCCAAGACAAGCTGGACTGACTGTCTCTGGGTTGGCCTGGGAGCACCTTGGGTTCCTCCCAGAAGAGCTGGAAGAGGTGGCTTGAGAAATATATGTCTGGGCCTCTCTGCTCAAGCTACCTCCCCACTGACCCAACCCCATAACAAGTGGAAGATAATAAATGGATGGAAGGAAAGATATACAATATGTCACGGTAAAATTTCTAAATGATTGAAAACCTGGCATTTTAACAGCGGTGTGTAGACTCCTTATGTATACTGTACCTGTCTACTGGTGACCTTGTTGACTCCCCTTGTCAGCATGTAAATAATTAGCTCAGTGAATGATGTCTGCTGTCCTGTTTAGCTCAACTGCATGAGACTACGGTACAGTATGCACTGAGGGGCTGACTTGATTGTGTGCAGTTTCAGTGGCTTAGCATCTGGTGCTCGTGATAATCCCCCTTCTGTCCCACATCAGTTGGACGTATTGATGAAGCACTCAGGGCTGTAGTGCTACATTTACTCAGCACATTAGCCCATTACAGTTATGGGCAGACAAGTAAGTAGAGGCTCTTTACCTGAAGAGCGATCATTTGTGTGGAGAGACAAGCAAAATGTTCCAACCACTTGGATTTCCCTATGTGTTTATATCTTTCACTTTTCCCCAGATTTATTACTGTGTCGGTCAACATTTAACCGTTTTCCTTTACTTAAACGCAGATTTAAAACACTATTTTTTTTTACATGATTATAGGTCATCTGTAGATGTTAGAGCTATTTTAGCCTTAGAAAGATAAATATTCATGCTTACAAAAGTTAACCCTTTACATTAAGGTTTATAATTTTATCAGCGTCAATTATGCAACTAAAAAAAATTAATTAGTAAAACTTTGAACAAATTGAAAATTTCTTTACACAAATTTAGACATTGCTTAATGCAATTAGCATTCAGCTTTCTATTTCTTTTAACAATGGCATAAAAGTTATACAGTATTAAGTTTAGGCAGCTGATTATATCACTTTTTGGCATTCATGCATATTTATTATCATTATTCCCCTCCCACAAAAGTACCATTGTACTTTTAGCAAAATATCTCACAAATCCATCCATCCATCCATTATAATTTTACCTGCTTCTTCTATTTTGGGTCACAGGGGTCGCTGGTGCCCATGTCCAGCAATCACTGTGGGAGGGGTGGGGTACACCATGGACAGGTCTCCAGTCCATTACAGGGACACATAGAGACAAATGAGACAAACAACCATTCACTCTCTCACTCACACCATGGGACAATTCAGAGTTACCAATCAGTCTAGCATGCATGTTTTTGGTCAGTGGGAGGAAATCGGAGTACCCGGAGAAAACCCACGCATGCACGGAGAGAACATGCAAACTCCGCCCAGAAAGGCCCCCCCCCGAACAGGGATTTTAACTGGGGACCTGCTCTCTGAGAGGCAGCAGCTTTACCAGTTGTGCCACCGTGCTGCCATCTCACGAATCATCGAAGAAATGTCAATGAAACTTGCAGAAAGCAAACATTGTATGTACATCTACAACTGGTAACATTTTTTGGGTCAACTCAATGCCAGATGGCTATCATGGCTAATTTACTGTATTATTTAAATAATAGCTCTAACATTCATATTTTTTAAAGATATTGTGCTCAAGAAATGGTGTGGTAGTAGCTGCTAACAGATCAAGTGGGATATTACAATGTCACGTAAGAATGTGCATAATTATACTTTTAAGGATTGCCCAAAACAGCTTTAACTTCACCATCTTAACAGATTAAATGCTTTCTCTTAACTATTCCTACTTTAATGTCAACGTGTCCTCACCTTAATACATAATGCCCTAATAAAACAGCATATAAATTAGGTAAAAAGTGTGTCTTATTTCATTTATACAATAATAATAATATATACTATATGGAAAGCAGTATTAGGTTGTTTGGCTTTTTGTCTGGTAATTTTTTTTGTTGATTTTCATTCAGAACAATTGCAGTGTCCCTCCTGTTGGGTGCAGACACTGTTCTGACCTTTTCAAATATTAAACACCATCTTTGCGTGGATTTCTATAAATTGCCATCCTGATGTATGATTATGTGCACTCGGGGACATCTTGTGCTGAAATGTTGTGGAAATAGATTTAACCAGGGGGAGTATTTTCTGTCCGTTGTGTCAATGGACAGGCACCTAAGGCCCTTCAGGAATCTGGATAAAACCATTTGATCTGTGGTGCGAGGACCATTAGGGGCAGGTATATTGATGACGGTGCAGAGTCTCCTAGCGTGAGGCACAATCCATGCCGAGAGGACACTTGTTCGCTTCTAATCACACGAGCTGCCTAATGGCCCCATGTTAGCCTGTCACAGGAAATTGTGTGGCGCATGCGCTTCCGGCCAGCCTTCGTCCGCTGGGTGCAGTTCGGCGACTTGGGCAGATGGGATCCAGGCAGAAGAGGGGGAGGGTTTGAAGGGGGAAAGTTGTGGCGTGCATGTGTGTGCGCCGCCTCTGCCCATCCGTGCATTCAACATGCCATCCAGAGACCCCCTTTTGAGAACTGCCCACACTTCATTAGGATGCCAGGATAATGGCCAACAAGCACGCGCCTTGACACCCCATTTCCTGCGCTCTGAGCTCTCCAACCACGACAGATGTCGACAGTGTCATCACTGTCGCTACCACTTCCTGTCTACCCACCACCGGGAAAGAAGGGCCATTCGTGGACACTGAAAAGTACACCAGTGCCAGCACTTAGCTCCTAGTTTTGTTTTGTTTTACCAGCTAGTTCTCAAGCTAATCGCTGATTTAGATGCTTGGGTTTACAACTCATCAAAGGATCATTATGTCCCTCCCCCGATTTTCCAAAAAAACAAATGGTGTATCTGCATACAAAACATAAACAGATGTTCCAGTGGCTGTTAGGTGTCCTCACAAGGGATGTGAGTGAGGAGGTGGGGGTGGATCATTCGACATGTGTGCTCGTGATCGTGGGGGACAATGTTGTGTTAAAAGGTGTTATTATGGCTTTGCTCTGGCGGCGTGGCATGTGCGCCGGTAATAACGGTGGGGCTGGGCGGAGAGTGCTTGTCACATCAGGAGAGGGGAGCGGGGTCCATGGATCGAGGCTAATGGAGGCAAAACAACCTCCAGCTCCTGCCCCTGCTGTCCAAAAATCAGCTTTTAGCGTGAAAACACAGACCACCTCTCAAAGCTCGCACAACACGATACGTCAACACGAGAGGCAATTTAATCCCCTCATTTGAATATTCTGCCTCGCAAAACCAAAAGAGGAATCGTCCCTCCCTCTCTTTAGAGTTTTTGAACCTTGACCAGATTTCAGGACCATGGGGGGAGGAAATTGTTGTACATTTCCTAACAAATTGAGTTAAACGGACACTAAGTAGGCTTTAAGAAAACAAATGGTCGCCTTTATCACAGGTGGACACTGATGGCTTAATGGGGGCCTGCAAGCTGATCGTATCACCGCCTAATGGCTTGACAGGATGCATTAAGGTTTTTGTGTAAAGAACCAACGAGCAGGGGCCAGGCGAGATGGCCAAATGCAGACCTGACAAGTGCTGCACGTCTGTTTTTTTTTTTTGTTTTTTTCTGTGTGGAGGGAAGCAGATGTTTGTGTATCTACGGTGAACTGGCAGAGAAAAGCCGGTAGCAGATGCCTGTCCTGATGCCAAGGTTCAGGATTGTACAGACGGTGCATGTTCACAGAGAGAAAGCTGCCCTCCTTCTGCCATAGGTGGCCCACCCAGCTGAACACCCTCCCCCTCTTTCGGTTTAACCACAGTCCGACCCCTTTTTACTTATTCATCTATTTGTTGAATTATTTACTCATTCCATTGCTCGTTTGGCCATATAACGACCCGCCTGGAGGCACGGGAGAGATGGAGCGTTCACTTCAGGGACAGATGACCGTTCACTTCATTTATTGAGAAAATAAAAACAAATGCTTTAACACTCTGGGCCTTTACAGTGTGCACTAAAGAGGTGAGGAGTTTTATTACAGAGTATGACAATTACTGAAACCATTATACCAACTTTTTGGTTTTGCTCGAAATGCACTTTCATTTTAGAAAAACTTGTCACTTTTGTCAAACGGGTTTGTTTAAAAAGCTAATACGGGAAAAACTTTGGGGTAGCCTTTCATTCTGCTTCAATGATTGAAGACTAGTTGGCGACTCAAGGTTGCAAGAAACAAATTATTTCCTATGGTTGTGCACAGAGCTTGCAGAATTGTATTGCATTTCTTTGCCCACCTCTGTTCACATTGTACCTGCTTTGTCCACCTCAGCAGCTGCCCCCACATTTGATTCAATCTACTGGAGTTCACTTCAGAAAATTAATAAGTAGATCTGAGGCATCAAAGTTCATGCTCAATAATCCAGGCAAGAAATCCAAATAATTTAAGTCAGGTCCCCTGGACGGTTTATTTTATGTTGAAATATTTATCCAAAGGACTTCATCAGTTCGAGGAGCCACAGCAAATTCAGTCCGACAAGCAGCACACTCCCACAGTGGGCCTTGGTGAGAAAATGCTAATGGTGAAAAGTACCCATCTTATCACCATTAAACTGGTTGGTCCACTATGTGAGTGTGCTGCTTGTGAGACAGAGTTTGTTGTGCTTCTTGGACTGGTGAAGTCCTTTGGATGAAGGACGAAACACCCCAACAAAAAAAAACCACTGTCCAGAGGACCTAACTTGACTTTGTTAGAAAGATCTGAAGCTATATTTTTTAACATTATTATTTATTATTTGGGTGGTTTTTAGAACTAGACATTCAATGCTTTAAACTGAGATGCAACATTGTTCAGTCAGGTCATTTGGACGGTTTCTTTTGTTGCTGAGATGTTTCATCCTTCATCTGAAGGACTTCTTCAGTCTGAGGAGCCCACCAAACCAAACTGATTCCCACAAACAGCACACTCCCAAAGTGGAAAATAAACCAATTTGCTGGGGATAAGATGGCCTCTGGGGCCTGCCCTTTGCCCCGTCAACTCCCCCAAGGCAGACCATGCCAAAATGGTTCATAACACTGACGTTCGCACCCATTGATCCAGGTATAAATCCAACAGTGTTCAGTAAGGTCACCTGGATGGTTTATTTTATTGCTGAAACGTTTCATGCAAAGGACTTCTTCAGTCTGAGGAGCCTTGAGTTTGAGGTTTGATGGGCTCCTCAGACTGAAGAAGTCCTTCGGATGAAGGATGAAACGTATCAGCAACAAAATAAGCCATCCAGATGACCTGACTGAACATTGGTAGATTTATACCTGGATTCATGGGTGTGAACTTCGGTGTAGACTGAGATGTTTTCGATCAGACAGCTCCAATGCAGGTGTCAAAATTATCTGTAATTGTGTCATTTTTATGGCTTTTCTGGAAAGTTGTCCGAGCTGGCTATCCACTACACCCTCAATCACAGCCGGGACATTCGCTAAAGGTCCAGTTGATCACTTGTTAAGGAGAAAAAGTCAAGTTAACCACATGTGAAATTGGAAATTACTGACAGACTGTACATTCAGTGACAATGTACTTTAAATTATTTATTTGACCCAGTTTAAATAGGCAGGCATCGATTGTCTTTACATTAACTCTAACAACCTGTATAGTCCTGACCAGGACTTGTAAAATAATGGCATACTAATAATTGTGCCACACCACAATGAGTGCATGAGAAAGAAAGGGGGCGTTCAGTTGAGTTCCTTAAAGTGTAACTCAGAGTACTTTTATTAACATTGCACAAGTTTTCACCAGTACAGCGTGAATATGTACGCACAGTCATCCGGAAGGGGGCGAGTGTGTGAAGCTGCTGCTATCAGACCACATGAGACATCATATCACATTATGTTCTTCAGCGCGGCCTCTCCCATCCGTATCGGGATGAAGGTCAAAGGTGTGAAAACAAGGAAAGAACCATGAGGGTCACAGCGTTGGTATTAAAAAAAGATGTATCACATTTTGTCTTTCATGACACCATATGAGACAGAAAAAACTATACCAGAAGCACATTTAAGACAATCACATGTTGCATTTTGAGACTGAGGCAGTGAGACTTCTGTCCATGAGACATTCCAGATAGCAAACAGTTCTGAGGTGAAACCAGCCGGCCTCCGATAACGCTCATAGAAAAGTTCTCCGGGGGGGGGGGGGGGGTAGCGATAGTGCAGCTGTTGCCTCAGAAAACACGTCTCAGGAGAAATTTGACATCCAGCCTTTTTCCAAGGCTGTTTAGGGTAAAGTCAGATAAGGATTACAAATATTTTTCACTTCAGGCAGACAGTATAATTCCTTCAGCCTTGAGTCCTGCTGGGCAACTCTGATATGGTCCAATTCGGGACTTTTTCCTCTGATCCAAGCTGTGGCCCTTAGATGTTGACCACCAGCGTCCAGAGTCCCAATCCGAGCGGATGATCTGCGATCCTCAGAGATCGTGTTCACCTTCCGGATTAGCTCGTAAACAGCTGATTTCCGAGGTCACGGCGCAGATCAGATCGGGTGCTCCAGCATTAGGTCCTGCTGAAACTCTCCCTCATTTGCCGATAGGCCAGTGCTCCACAAAACGCCAAAAAAAAAATCAAAGCGCTGCCATCGTAATCCAATTTAATCTAGATTCTTCACATTCCCTCAGAGCACACAGAGAGCAAGACGTCACCATTCCATCGAATCCATGGCGTATCCTCTCGTTTCGTCTGCGGGGATGGGCCGGCTCCCCCGTGCCTTGCCTTTTGTTGAAATCTTTCAGTAGAGTTGATTTCCCAATACACCCAATTCATCTTAATCTTCGTTTGAGGTGCTTCATGAGAAGCTGCAGACAATATATATACAGTATATATCAAAGTCAAAGTCAAAGTCAACTTTATTGTCAGATCTGCAATATGTACTGTACAGGACATACACAGGACCGAAATTGCGTTTCTCTCAGTCCCTCGGTGCAACAGTAAACATCTAAACATTGAAACACTGAAACATATAATAATAGACATAAGCATAAAATAGTAAAACTAACACTGTCCTGAGTTTTTGCATAGTGGTATAAGAGTATGAAAATTTACACCAACTCTAAAACTAAAACATTAAACATTTAATGAACATAATACTGTCCTGAGTTTTTGCATACTAGTATAAAAAAAGAGTATAAAAAGTATAACTAAAATAAACTAAAGGTTTCTAGCATTGACATTTGCAAAGTGGCAAAGCAGCGTATGAGTTAATGTACACAGTATATGTATGAGGTAGTAGTTGATGTTGTTATAGAGGCAAAAAGTGGCATATGCAGTAAGGCACATTGGGCATCCCTAAATAAGACCGTTCAGAGCACACTGTATATGTATCAGCAGTGGTGTAGATATTAGAGTAGTGTAAATGTAAACAGTAGTAATTACATGTAAGCAGTAGTAATAAAAGTAAACAGTATAGTAAACAAGGAAAGAACACGGTAAAAGTAAACCAGTGTAAGAGGGGGTGAAGAGACGACACAGGAGACAGGCTGCAGAACTTCACCTTTTAATCAACTCTTACTAAACTGGCGGGAACCCGCCCAACACTGCTTTATATACCCACATAATATCCGGTCCTCTGGACCTTTCACAATAAAAGCATCCTGTAATACATTCGGTCCACTGGGTGTGAGTAGAGCCCCCTAGTGGTCCACCACACACGCCCCCCCAGATATATAAGTAAACATATATAAAACATATACTGTATAGATATATATATAAACATATATATATACAGTATACATACATATATNGCGACTGGGCGGATTAACTGGAGCTCACGCGGTCGCCACAATAAGGCCGGAGCGGCGCTTTGCTGCGAGGGCCTCAATGCTGCTTGCAGCTTTAATTCTTAATTTAAAAAAGCTAAGTGCCGCCGCTTTGGTGCAGTGGATAAAGCGGGCGGCACATATGCTGGAGGCTGAGCCTCTCCACAGGCGTCGGGGGTTCGCGTCCCAGACCCGACGAGCTCATTTCTGTGGTGTCTCCCCCTTCTATACCCGTTTCGCCCTCTCCCTCTCTAATAAAGGCCACTAGCGCCCGAAAATGCAAAAAATATAAAAAAAAAAGAAAAAAAAGAAAAGCTAAGTCTGGTCCCCTGTACATTCAAAAAACAAAACAACAAAGCAAACAAAAAAAATTGTAGAAACGTTTCGTCTTTCGTCCGAAAGACTTCCTCAGTCTGAGAGTGCTGTATTCAGCTCAGTCTTATAAATAGCACCCTCACAGTGGATCAACCAGTTGGCTGATGACAGCCGAAACCAGCTGCTCACATGATCAAGGAGGACCATCAGCCTAACGATGGATCGTTAGCACCCTGATGGTTGTTTGTTATTCACAGAGGGCTGAGTGATACTAGCAATAACAGCATTGTAAGAGGGGGACAGTTGAACCCGGAGGCTCCACCTCTGTTTAATGATGGACGGTTTCTGAATATTTAAATGTATTCTTTTGATGTAAATCCAGGTTTTCCTGTCTGATGCCAGTGTTCCAGGTGAAGGTGAACACAAGATCATGGATTTCATCAGGAGACAGAGAGGTACAGCTTCCTCACACACCGCGCGCGCACACACACACACACACACACACACACACACACACACACACACTGTTTTAGTTTCCATCCATCCATCTTCTTCCGCTTATCCGGGGTCGGGTCGCGGGGGTAGCAGCCTAAGTAGGGAGGCCCAGACTTCCCTCTCCCCAGCCACTTGGAGCAGCTCCTCCGGGGGAATCCCAAGGCGTTCCCAGGCCAGCCGAGAAACATAGTCCCTCCAGCGTGTCCTGGGTCTTCCTCTGGGTCTCCTCCCGGTGGGACATGCCCGGAACACCTCACCAGGGAGGCGTCCAGGAGGCATCCTAACCAGATGCCCGAGCCACCTCAACTGGCTCCTCTCGATGTGGAGAAGCAGCGGCTCTACTCCGAGTCCCTCCTGGTCTTTCCATTCTTGCTTTTTGGCACCACACCAGTGGATAAACTGCTATTTACAATAGAAAGAATGGAAGGACCTAGAGTAAGAAAAACCTCCTTTAGTAGCCGATGGGGGACCTCATCAAAGGGGAACCAGATGGTGTCAGGCTGCACATGACCTGCTCTAGAGAGGACAGAGAGATTGGTTCAAAGTGGTCAAAAACAGCAACAGATTGAGGTGAGATGGATGGATCATGAGTTGGAGGAGAAATGAGAGCCCGCGTAGGAAACCTAGAGTAGGAAAAACCTCCTTTAGTATGAAATATATTCCATCAGTTGTAGTTAAGAAAGCGGTGCGTGTCCGCCGCCATTGTTGATGCCGTCTGTCTGCGTGTGCGTGCTGCGCGCATGTGGTTCAAACAAAAGCTCAGCGGGAGATGTTTGTCATTAAAAACCAGTGGTGTCGTGTAAACGATCAGCAGAACCGCAGAGAGAAAAGAGTTTTTCTTGTCCCTCTCAACTCTTCAGGTGACAGGGTGTCCGCAGGGTTGTAAAAGGTATTAAAAGGTAGTAAAGGAAATTAACACAAATTACGGCCATTAAAAAGTATTAAAAAGTAGTAAACGTCATCTGACGAGGTATTAATTTTTTTAAACCTACACAACTAGATTTTTCTCGTTCTGTCGGCTAAAAAATGTCTGTGAATTTATTTCTCTTTTCTAATTTTATGTTCCAAGTAGGACCTTAGCTAAAACAATGACGTCAGTGTGTGTTCGCACCTACAGCTGACCGAGTAAAAATAAATAGGAAGCAGGAACGCGGCTCGATCCTCTGACATTTAAGAAAAGTACCTAAACAATTATTTTTTTAGCTCGAAATTATAGCAAAGGTGTGTCTCAGTCTAACGTTTTCTTAATAAATGCACCTTAAAGGTGCAGTCTGCAGTTTCTGTAGTGCAGTCTGTAAGTTTTCTAAAATATATTTTTAACATATTTCTTCACTCTGTCACTATCTCCTGACAGACTGATGTTAGACAAAGTAATCTTTGAAAAAACTATAGTCCCCTTGCTTCTCCAGGTGTTACTAAAAGCATTTCTAAAAAGCCACAGTGACCCACCGTTAACCAGCCAATAAAAACAGAGTTTGAATTTGAATTTCAGCCGAGCAAGGGGGAGCAGAGCCATATATGGCTCTGAGGGGGAGGGATCAGAATGCTTTGCCTGTTGAAAATTTTTCTAAGTGCTGCGTTCTACAGAAACTGCAGACTGCACCTTTAATGGTTAAATCAGCTGCATTTAAAAAAAAAAGTGTCGCTGCCTGTGTGCTCCGTGAACGTGCAGCGGTGAGAAACAGGAAAGAGGAACGCAGCTCGTTTCTCCGACATTTAACAAGAAAAGTACCTAAACAATTATTTGTTAGCTCGAAATTATAGCAAAGGTGTGTCTCAGTCTATAATTTTCTTAATAATTCACTTTAATGGTAAAATTAGCTGCATTTCGCCACCGTGGTGCAGCTGGATTGAAGGTTCCAAGCAGAGCAGAAAGGTGGGGAGGGTATGGCAGGCCGATTGAGTCATTAATAGCTAGTGAAGATTCTCAGTCTTCCAGGACATGGTGAATTCTAAAAAGTGCAAGAAAAAAACAATAAAGTATCAAGTATAGTATAATAAATAGTATAATAAATAAAGTACAGTTGTTTTTGTCTTGAACTTTTTTGAATTTGTCATTATAGGCACGTTTTCCTATTACATGATACAACAGCATGCCCTACAACTATTACTACTATGGGGCCATCAAGTACAGTACTGTGTTTTTTGTTTGTTTGTTTTTTTCAGTCAGAATGAATGGAAACGGTCATATTTCAGTCAAAAAATGGTTTATAAATATGGGAAAAAATCCATAAACATGTCACTTCGGCCTATAAGTTGCAAGGCATGTAAATTATGCAAAAAACCACGACTTACAGGATGAAAAATATGGTAGTTATTATTTTTCTCCCTCTCTTTTTGAATTGTGCATGTGTTCAGTGTTGAATTATTTTAACTAAACTGTTCTGTTTTCAAGTTTACAGTTTTTCATTTGCCATTAGAGATATGTTATGTGTGGGAACAATTAAACTTTTTATCTTGGGTTAGATTTAAATAACAAGTAGGTCACTTCTTTTCAGTGGCGGACTTAGACATTTTGGGGCCCCAGGCAAACCTTTATAAAGGGGCCCTCCCCCAAGTCAGCCTAAATGTACCATTAGGCCCTGCCCTGAAGGTCAAAGATTTTCATGTTAATACTATACTGGGAACTAGACAATAAAAACAACCGGTTTTTTTCTCTACTTTAAAGGTTCACTATGTAATTTCTGGAGAACGCTGGGACTTGGAAAAATTTCCAGCAGATAAAAGCATTCTGCTCCCTCCCCCTCAGAGCCACATATGACTCTGAGGGGGAGCCACAGTCCGTTCTCTGTTGAACTTGAGTTCTGCAGCTCCGCCCCCTGCTGCATGTCCGCTCGGAGCGCTTCAATATTCTGTGATTATATGTTAATAAAACGTTTAAAAAAAATATAATAAAAACNGATTAAAACTTTTTGTCTTGGGTTAGATTTAAATAACAAGTAGGTCAGTGCTTTTATTGAGGCAAGAAGCAAATTGATGTGTCCAGTAATTATTATAAAACTACATTTACTACCAAAATTTAGGAAGGAAATCACAGTAATCGATCACTTTACAATGAGTTGCTCTGAACTGAAGTATGAGGTTGCCGCTACGGTTACAGCTCAGTGTCGTGATGGTAGTACAGTAACAGAGCAGCATTTTACACTGAAAACACTTCACCCTCCAACCCTCTAGAGGGCGTCTCCTTCAGCTTTAAGGAGAGCTGACAAGGCAACCAGTTTCCTCTGTGGCTTTGACCAGAGGGTCTTGCAGTAAAATTACACAACACAACGTTCTGTTCACAGATCAGAGGGCAGGTTTCTCTAAAGCTGACCAACGCTTACTTTAACTTTCGACAAAAAATAAACTTTCAACTGAACACAGCGTTTTGCGCATGCATCCGAATATGGCAACACTACGGCAAGCCGGACGTAGTTAGCTTATAGCTTCGCTACTTAGCACTCGAAGAAAAGACTTCAACACCACTTATGCACAGTTTTAAACTAAAAAAAGTAAAGATTAAATCTGAAAACTCTGATTTTGCGGTTAGCCGGTAGAAGACAAATCTCTATCGTAAGCTAAATGTCTATCGTTTCTACCGTGTACCGTTTATATCGCGCATTCCAACCGTGGTTCGACACTTTTGTGGTAGTTCTGTTTTTTTAGAGGGGCAGAACATTTGATCCAGAAAATGCACCGGATGTTTAGAACCACTCCTCTTCACAGCAACGCTCTAAATCTTTCAGGGTCCAAACTGGTTCCTCTAGGACAGGGGTAGGGAACCTTTTTGGCTGAGAGAGCCATAAACGCCGCATATTTTAAAATGTAATTCCGTGAGAGCCGTACAATATTTTTTTTTAACTAAAAACAAGTACCGGGTAAATGTGTACATTTTATGAAGCCCAACACTTTTAAAGTACAATAAGTATCTGAATGCTTTTTAATAACATTGTTATGCTGTTGTTAACAATGATAAATAAAGTATTTCTTACCATTAATGTGACTTCTGGTGCTGCATAGTTTTGCTGATGGCCTTGTAGTCTGGTTGATATGTAGTGAGGTTAAGTTGACCACCTGAATGACCAGCGACATCACCTCACCAAGCTGCTCGCCACAGATCTGAGCACAAAGCGCCTCCTGATGTAGGATGCAGTGAAAACTTAAAATGGGTCTCTTTTCCTGTTCACGAAGCAGTGCTACAAATCCTCTGTTTTTCCCCACCATGCACGGAGCACCATCAGTACACACTGAAATAAGTTTGTCCATCTGTAGATTTTTTTCTTTAGTGAACTCAGTGAAAGTTTTTAATAAATCATCCCCTCTTGTTGTCCCTTTCAGAGGCAAAACAGCAAGACTTTCCTCACGTAGTGTGTCATGGCATGTCTTTTATTCGTTTAAAGGGGACCAAATGTAGGATACGTATATAATTTTTTGTGGTTTATCTGTGGGCTATCCAGACCATTTTCAGTCAATTTTATACACAAAATAATGCTTAGATAATAAAATATCCCCTTTCTAATTCTGCCAAATTTCACTTCCGTTCTAAACGACCGGTTTATGAATAATGAGGTCTGAAAGCCACGCCCTACAAAGACCTATTTACATTAACTACGCCCTCTGTAACAGCCAGTATCTCTAATATGTTGTTATTTTAAAATTAGCTCTTTTTTATTACTCATTTGACTTACTGTTAGTGCTAGTAGCTTAAGATAACTTACCAAAAGCCCTCTGCGCGCGCCGCCATTTGCAGCTCCTTTTTTTAGCATTAGCCCACCTCCGAGGCTAATGATAGCTTTTCCTCCTCCGAGCGGGCGGTGTTAGCTCCGCTCGTTGCATGCGGCGCTTTTGGGAGCGATCGCTGCTTCAGTCCACACACAAACAAAGTTCACAGAATGTCTCCAGTTAATTTATCCGCATGAGGCAACCTTTGACCGGACCCCCGGACCTCAAAAGTCAGTAGCTCCCAGCAACTCCCGCACGCAGATGGTGTCTTCGCCGGCGGTCTGCAAAACAAAAGGCTTAAAAAAATTTTAAAAAAGATGCCGCGACCGGGAAGCGAACCCGTGTCCTTCAGATAATGAGTCCGGTTCACTACCTCTGGGCCAACCGGGCAGTTATGCAAAAAGCAGTCTTTCATCGTATAAGAAACAATCACAACCACCTACATTTAGAACGCTGAAGTTTTGATTAGATTTTGATGAAGTGAAAGGTATTCTTAAAATAAATAAGTTGCTAATCTGAAAATATATCGATCAGTGGTGCTTGATGGTACAGACTGTCGCCCCGCGAGAGAGAGTGTGTGTGTGCACAGTTTTCTGCCGGCTGCGCGTTGGGAGCGATATTACACTAAAAATTGAACTAAAACGTAAAAATAACAATTATAAAGTATTATTATGTCGATGTATATATCTAGTCTCACCCCGATTTCTCCGAAACAAAAGGCTTTAAAAAAAGGGGGGAAAAAAAAGATGCCGTTGACAGGATGCGATCTCTGGTCTCCTGCGTGCCGCTCAAGTGTCGTAACCGCTCAACCAAACTGACAGTTGTGCAAAAGTAGTCCTTCATCATATAAGAAACAAGTCCAAACCGCGAGAGTGTGTGTGCACAGTTTCAACGAGACAGAGTTCATTCAAACAAGGTAATAAAACATTCTGGTTTTACTCGAGATGTGCTGCATGGCTGGAGCAGGGCAAACCCCTAGCCCCCCGGGGGCTAAATAAATGAATAAATAAATAAATGACCGCCAGGTCAGCTCCTAAACCGCTAGGCAACCGTGACATCTTTTATACTCAAGTGGGTGGAGCATCACCAGGGGTTGCTAGGTGAGGGGCTGGACTCAGGTTTGAGGTGATTGGCTACGGTTTGTGACGTCACAAACCGCAGGAAGTGTGAAACGAACCGTTTTTAATCACAGACAAATAAATCTACTTAGAGTAAATAAACCACTGGGTGCATTTTTTTGGCACAAGGACTGTTTTTTTATGAAGTAAATACCCAAAGTTGAGTAAAAAAACATTAAAAAGTGAATTTTGCATGTGTGGTCCCCTTTAATGATCTTCTCTTTATCCGAAAAGTCGTCAAAAAGTTCATTGGCAACATCAAGCATGAATGTTTTGGCGTACTCACCATCTGTGAAAGGCTTCCCGTTTCTCACAATGGCTAAAGCACGAGCAAAACTAGCTGAATTCCAGTCACCTTGTTGAGTCCAAACACGAAGGTGCTGCTGACCTGCTTGCACTCTGCCCAGTAGCTCTTCACAGGCTTTTTTCCTGCTGTCCCCCACAGGATGTTTTGATGCAAAGGCAGCATGGCGTGTGTCGAAGTGCCGCTTTATATTTGAGCGTTTCATCGAGGCAATTTTATCATTGCATATCAGACACACTGCAGAACCTGCTCTCTCCACAAAAGCAAATTGCTCTGTCCATTCCGGCTGAAAAGTACGATAATCCTCGTCTTGTTTTCGTTTAGCCGCCATCTTCATCACACGGGTTTCCACAACTAGCTAAGCTAGCTGCTAGGAGGGATGTTTACTTCCTGATCACGTCTCCTCCCGTGTCCGTGAAGCATCATCCGATTGGCTCGGGTCAGCGCCAGTCACCCACGGACAGCTGTGATTGGCTCCAGCCACTCGCGGCCATGTTTTATATTTTTATCTGCTTTTAAAAAAAATTATTATTAAAGATTTGTCTGAGAGCCATATGCAGCCATCAAAAGAGCCATATATGGCTTGCGAGCCATAGGTTCCCGACCCCTGCTCTAGGACCTAACGTTAAGGGTTGGGTCCTTGTGGACCTCTGTGTTCTGGTCGAGGTGGGGTGGGGGGGGCGGTCCATTGGTGCCTCGGTGTGGTGGACCTTTAGAAAACCAGCCCAAACCATGATGGTTCTACCTCCGTACTGTGCAGGTTCTTTGATGTTCTGGTCTGGTTTCATAAATTTTCCTCTTTAGTCTCTAACTTTTATTTGATGCAGGTTTTCTGGATTTTAGTTTCAAATCTTAAACGTTGTAGATGTTTTTCTCTTCGTCTCTGGATCAGGTGGACGTTTGTCCGGTTTGATTCTGATGTTTGGTTTCGGTCTCTTCCAGCTCTGATCGCCGGCGCCGTGGGCCTGATGTTCGCCGTGCTCCTCATCCTCCTCCTCATCTACCGCATGAAGAAGAAGGACGAGGGCAGCTACGACTTGGGGAAGAAGCCCATCTACAAGAAGGCCCCCACCACGGAGATTTATGCATAGACCCTGACCTTTGACCTCCCTGACCTCACACGCACACACACACACACACACACACACACCTCCCTTCTTTCAAGCCAATCAGGGCCGACGTGTGGCCTCGCAGTGCCTCATCACCACCGTACCTCCTCACTTCTCCTTCAGCGGAGCGACACATTTGACTCCTCCCTGAACTCCCCACCCAATCAGAGGCTGTTTCCTGGAGAAGGACTGTTTCTGCTGCGGTACGCTGTGATCACCTGTTTGTTTGTTTGTTTGTTTGTCCAAGCGGGACTCTCCCTTCGTTGCTCCGGTTTAACACTAACGCATCGTATTTATTCTTCCTCAACCTGAAGCGTCTCGTAGCACACGACCTTTGACCTTTAAGGAGCAGCTGTGTAATCACTTTGTTTCAGCCGTTACGTTTTGTTTTTTACAGTTTGTCACGTTCGTCAGTCGAACGCCCGGGGTCGCGGCGGCGGCGGCGGCTCGGGTGTGTTTCTGTTCTGTAAACTGATGTTCATTAAAACGAGCTCCTCGTGGCATGTTTGTGTTTCTCCTCGTGTCCAGCAGCAGATCCGCTCCGACTCGTCCAGGACTTGCAGAACAAACGGTCTTACGCCCGGGTCACAGGGCCGCGCTGCTGCTGGCCAGGATGTTTTCTGACCTCTGCCAGCGGAGCGCAACAGGAAGTTTTAAATCTGATCTGAGCCTGATGGAAACTGCTGAGTCGTCAGACGGTGGCGTTTCCGCAGCATCAGCGTGTTTCCATCAAAACGGTGCAGTTCTCAACTTTAAAGAAAAAAAAAACCTAGCAAAACAAAATGTTGTTTTTATTTAGTTATTCTGTGAATCCTAACGGATAATTTGTGGAGCTTCCACAGACTGAATCCCAACTTTTGTCTCTTAAATATGTGCAGAATGAAGTCGGGTTTATTCTATAAATCCTAAATGGTAATTAAAATGGCGCGGCCCGATTCGCAGCTCGTTTCTTTCAAACGTGAACATTTGATTTAAATTTCGACCAGAAAAAATAAAATTGAGTTTACTGCACGCTTCTGTTGAATTTCAAATTTCATGTTTTTTTTTAAGTGCAGATTTGAGCTTAAAAATCCCCAAAATGAGATTTAATTTGACTTTTTTTTATCCTGAGGGATGATTTGATGAACTCAACCCATGACTTGGGTGCTAAAATATTAACTCAACCTTTATTTAGGCAGGTTAATCCCATTGAGCCTCGAGGACTCATTTATAAGAGACCTGGAATATAAATATATACTTTACGTAAATGCGCTGAGCTGATCCGCTCAGACGTTCAGTTTCAAGTCGTGCTGCTCAGGCGTGACCCGCTCCTTCAGCTTTCCGCTCTTCGTGGAGGCGCTCTTCCCGATAAGCTACACGACTGTTCCCGCCGATCAGTCCGAGGGTCGACGAGCCGCTCCGAAGCCGGCGCAGAACCGCTTCGACGCTCAACATTTCTCTGCCGGAGCACGCCGCTCCGCCGCGCTCGTGTAAATAGTTTCTCAGTAAACGGTAAAGTTATACAAACGCTGGTACTTTGGCCTCATCCTGGCCACGGAAATATTTACCAAATATTTAAAAACCAAATAGATGTCTGCGCAGTAAACGTTCGTGGTCGACCGTGAGGTTCGGATCCTGTCGTACTAACTCGCCTCGGTTTTCTGTTTTTATCAATAGATCAACTTTTTGTATTAATTTAACTGAACGATAATTTTATTGCCTTCTTTCAGGTCGGGGCGTTTGGCCCAATTTAAGCTGTTGTACATGTGAATTTAAAAGTTTTACATACACTAGTTCTGAGATTTTAAGAGTCCTAGTTTGAAACTTTTTATTTTGTAAGAGTTTCTATATTCTTGTAGACTTTTTGTATTTATGTTGATTTGTTTGTGTTTGTGGAAGGATTGATTTTTGTGCTTGGTGTTCATCTCATTGTTCAGGAGATGAGTCGTGTTCACTCCAGAGCTGGAGCCCGACGCAACGCAGCCGAGTTCCTTTTGGAAAAACCATTTCACACTTTTAATTTCCAACAAGCCTAAAACGATGAAGGTAGGAGGCCGACCCGGGCCTCCGGGTTCTGATGGTCCGAACTGAGCTGCAGCTGGGCTCCAGTTCTGGTCGGGGAACACGGAGGAGAATGTTCTGCTGCTTAATGTCAAACACCACATGTGAATCAATGGATTGGAGGAGCCGGCGAGTCGTCGGCTTCCGCTGCAGGTTCTGATTTATTATTGGAAATAAAGCTATTTTTATGCACAGTACCATCTGAGAGCTTTGTTTGTTTGTTGTTGTTTACATTCAGAACGTTTTGGGTTTGTTTACTGAAAACTTGAAGTGAACTCTTCAAATTGGGATTCAACAAAAACTTAACGGATCAATTATTTTACAAACGAGTAGAATTGAAATCTGGACCATACAGGTGAGTTAACACAACACCAGGGTGGAAAGACATCACCTGCTGCTGCCATCAATCTGAGGGTCAAAGGTCATTCAGAGCCCATCAGAAAGATTATTCACCTCAGACAGATGATTCACCCTGAAGGTCAGACTGTGCAGTGACTACAGGCCTCTGTCAGCAGGTCAAAGGTCATGGCCTCTCAAAATCTGAAAGAACCATGAGACGTCTGGACCAGACCAGAGGACATGTTTACCCAGAATGCACTGCACACAGCTCCTCCAGCTGCCAGCACGGTGGTGGAGGGCTGATGGTTTGGGATCCTGTTTCTGAGTGGACCAGGGCTCCTCTACCAGAACCAAAGGGTTCTGGAGTGCTACAGCTGAAGTTTGGACCAAACTGGGTCCAACAGGATCATGATCCCAAACGCAGCAGCTGATCTACAGCAGAACGGGTCGGAAAGAACAGAACCACGGTGCTGCAGTGGTCCAGTCAGAGTCCAGAACCTCAACCTGACTGAAACACTGTGGTGGACCTTCAGAGAGCTGAGCAGAACCCTCAGTGATAAGAAGGGTGAGTCAGAACCACAAGTCCTACAGAGACCCATTGAGAGTTTGCAGCTGAAGGTTCTGTTGGATCAGGATCTGGAACCACTTTTTCCTGTTTTGGTTCCGTCTTTGTTCGGGTGACCCGGTGTAAATCCCGAAACTCTTGGACAGTTGACCTTCTTTTCACTGGGCCGGTGAATTTATGGTTCCTCTGAGCGACCCGTGACGAGGCAGAGGAAGGAGCTGCTGGGGGTTCTGGACTGGGTGGAGCTCCACCTGAACAAACGCCGTGGTGGGTGTGGTGTTTGAGCTGGGACGCTCCCCACAGGCTGCGGCACGTCCTCCGGACCGGCTCCGGTTCGACAGTCACCCAACAACAAAGGAGAAGCTGGAACCAGCTGGAAGGACTTGATGTGGGTTGAATTCAAACAGCTGACGTTTACTGAAAGCAGCCGAAATGGGCAGAGAGGCTGAAAGCATAAAAAGCTGAAATTCTTCGAAAGAATCACAAAAGGTGGAAAATAGCAGAAGGATTCAAATTGGCAGAAAAATACCTGAAATGTAGCTGCAGGCTGAAAGGAGCAGAAGACTGAACAGCTGAAAGGGTTTGAAGGACATGAAGTTCATTTTCTATGAGAAAAACAAGGCCGACCAAGTCAAAATGGCAAAAGTCCCAGCAGGAATGTCCTGAATGAGCCGAACGTTTTGAGACGTGGACTAAACGTGAAGGACGAGCTTACAAACGGATCTGAACCATCAGAAGTTTTACTAACACAGTCCGGCTGTTCGTCAGACGTTCTCCTTCCAGGGTGGATGGATTCTACAACTGTCTCCTTCAGTGGTCGGGTCAGAATTCTGCAGACAGGTCCCACATGTCCCATCTGAGACAGAGGGACACGGGCAAGTCCTCAGTGTCCAACGACCATCCATCCAATATACATCCATTCAAGTCTCTCATGTAAATGAGTCCTCAAGGCTCAATGGGATTAACCTGTGTAAATAAAGGTTGAATGAATGAACTTTAATCCATCAGTCCATCCAACATCCATCCAATATCCATTCCTCCAACACTTATCCATCCATTCAATATCCATCCAACATCAATCCATCATCTATCAGTCCATCCAATATCCACCTATCCAACATCCATCCAATATCCATTCCTCCAACACTTATCCATCCATTCAATATCCATCCAACATCAATCCATCATCTATCAGTCCATCCAACATCCATCCAATATCCATTCCTCCAACACTTATCCATCCATTCAACATCCATCCAACATCCATCCAATATCCATTCCTCCAATACATATCCATTATCCATCCATTCAATATCCATCCAACATCAATCCATCATCTATCAGTCCATCCAATATCCATCCATCCATTCCTCCAACACTTATCCATCCATTCAATATCCATCCAACATCAATCCATCATCTATCAGTCCATCCAATATCCACCTATCCAACATCCATCCAATATCCATTCCTCCAATACATATCCATTATCCATCCATTCAATATCCATCCAACATCAATCCATCATCTATCAGTCCATCCAACATCCATCCAATATCCATTCCTGCAACACTTATCCATCCATTCAATATCCATCCAACATCAATCCATCATCTATCAGTCCATCCAACATTCATCCATCCATCATTCATCCGTCTATCATCTTATCCATTATCTTTACCTGCTCCTTCCTTTTCGGGTCACGGGGGTCACTGGTGCCCATATCCAGCAATCACTGTGCGAGAGACGGAAGACACCTGGACATGTCTTTGTCCATCACAGAGACAGATGAGACACTCACCACTCTCACCCTCAGGTGTGTCTTTGGTCTGTGGGAGGAAACCATAAGGAGAACGTGTAAACTCCACACAGAGAGGCCGGGAAGCAAACCTGCAACCTTTGAGTCATCAGCTCTAACCACTGCACCCCCGTGCCGCTCTCTTTCTAGTTTAGGATCCTCAAACCTCCAGAGATCCACAGTTGTTTCTCTGAAAGTGGTTTTCCTACAAATGTGAGAGAAGATCACACAGAACAGAGGAAGCCGAGGGTCGTAAATCTGTTCACGCCCCCTCAAAGGTCAGAGGTCAGATGACTGGGGAATACAGGAAATGAGGACGTAGCACACACACGGCTGGATGAGTGTTTAGGTGTGTGACGATGACGAACGTCAACCTGGGCTGATCAGAAACAACATCTGAAACTTTCTGAGCCTGTTCCCTCCGTGTGCCTCCTCCTCGCTGCAAGTCGGCTTTGTGTTCATTCACACGGACATTCCTCACACACACACACGCACGCACGCACGCACACACACACACACGCACACACACTCACGCATTCCTTCCTCCAGCAACAATGAGCTCTTTGTGTTTGCTGTTTTCATTTCATTTTTTATTGCTTTTGAACTTGTTGCGTGGAGAGTTTAATCATCTCTGCTGGTTCCTGACCACATGTTTCTAAAGGAGGTTGGAGGTTTTTGTTGGACAGCTGGTGGTTCCTGACCACGCTTCTCAAAAGGAGGTTGGAGGCTTTTTGTTGGACTGCTGGTGGTCAGGGCGGCCAGCAGAAACACACCAAACAAGAGTCAGAGGCGTTTCAATTTGGAAGCGGTTATGTCTCATATTTCAAATTAAAATGGATTACAGTAATAGAAATGCTTTTTAGTTTCAAAATAAAGCTGCATGTTTTGACTCAAATAAAATGTAAAATGAATAATCCAAACTGCATTTTCATTTTCGTCTTCAAGACTGCTCAATTTGTAAATGATCCACCTGACTTAGTTCCTGCTGGAAACCAAAAGGTTGGAGGTTCAGGAACTTTCCTTACACCTGCTGGGAGCCGCGTTGAGTTCATTTATCTTGTTATCTGGTTAAACTGGGATTTTCTTTTCCTTTCCCAGTGGACAAAATGGACCATGCCTGCCCGTGGAGTCAAATCGAGAAGTTCAGGTGCACAACAGATTAACATTGTGGGATTCCTGGGTTTTGCACTGTCACTCGCTTTTTCTCCACAGCTAATCACCACAACTCACCACACCTGCTACCTGAGGAGACCTGATCAGGAGCTGCATCCTGCCAGACCTCTCGTCAGCACCGGGATATTAACTACCCTTACAGTAACTCCTGTTCAGCTGATGATTACAGCTGGTCCTCACCGCCTGCGATTCTCCAGGGCCGCCACGTCCTGCTTCTTCAAGTCCTTCCATGGGCCTCATCTCTCCACAAGAACTCTCCTGTGAATCAACAGTTTCTCATCAAGGGCAACCAACAAACAAACAGTTTTGGGTCAACCTGCTCCTCTCTCCAACCAACACTCACCTCTTCACTGGATCACATCAAAACCCAGGATCCATACAGGTGGTCCTCGACTTACGGCGGTCTCGACTTACGTCGATCTGACTTTACGAACACATCATACTAAGAAAAATATGAAATATGATTTTTTTTAATGTGTTTAAATGTTCTTGATTTCATGTGTACAGCACTTTGTTGCAGCTGTGGTTGTTTTAAATGGTGAAGTAGATATGAGGGAGACCACCATATTGTGTCTTTAAACACATACGGTGCCACCCAGATGTAAAGGATTTTATCAGGGGTCAGTATTAAGCTGACCTCTTTATCCTTAATTAATTACTTATTCAGATTGAATAGTAATTTCACGGATTCTTTTCTTTTTCAGTTTACCCAATATTTCTGTGATCTTTATGATGGATAAATAAATAAAGCCATTAAGTGACAGAGACGTTAACTTAGTTTGGTATGTCAAAGACACTACCATTTATTTAAAATAAATCAACTAAATTAACACCATTACACTTGATTGACATGATTTCACTTTCTTGCAATTTAACACGTCAGCACATTTAAATTGTAACACAACAGACATAAATACAGGATGTTAACATACTTAGTCTGAGGCTCTATGACTTAAATAGTTTCCAGCTTAGAATTGAGGGGAAAGGAAATAGGAGGAGAGATGGTTTAAAGGAAATTGTCTTGAGCATGTTACCAGAAGTGACACTTCCCATCAGATTTCTGCTGAAATCCAGGTACGTTTGTAAACAGCTCTTTACCTTTGACGACGAGTCTGATAAAGAGATGACACCAACAGTCACTGGTTGACTTTAAACAAGGCTTAAAGACCTTTCTTTTTAAGCGAGCCTACTCTGCCTCCACATGATTTTATCTTTGATCTTAGTAGTTATTATCATTGTTTTTAATTGATTTTATTATTGATTTTTGTTGTTTTATCATTGATTTTACTTAATTTTATTACTTGTTTTATTTGATCATTGATTTTAGTTGCACTTTGTAGCACTTTCAGATCTTTATTAATGAAAAGTGCGTTATAAATTAAATTCATTATTATTAATATTATCATCCGATCTTGGCGGGGGAGGAATCGGGACGAACAGGCCTTTCGTGTCTGCCACTTCCTAGATGATGGTGGGCAGATCTTGAAGAAGGGCATCCAAGGCTGAGAGCGTGGTGGTCGTTGACCTCGGCGGGAGAGGGGGCGTAGAGCATACGCTCTGACACTCCTCGTCCAGCACCACACTCTCAAGGAGGGATGGGGCAGCACTTTGGGTGCTGCCTCCATCCCCGCGGTCAGGTGAGCCATTCGGCTCAACCCCAGCATTAAAATAGGTGATGGCTTGGTCTAGCGGCGTCTCGTCCTGCACCTGCCACTTGTCGCTTCCGATAGCCTTAAACAAGGCTGCCCGGCGCCCCCGCTCTCCGGCAAGCAGGAGGCGGCAAATCCGACAAGGGTTGTCGAGTTCGGCGTGCTGGGGGCCCAGGCACCCCTCGCAGGTCGAAGCTCCGGATTAGGGCGACCTTGCATGCTGGACAGGTTCTGGCCATCTTCATCGGTTTTCTTTTGAGTAGGTCTTCAGTCGACGGCTGAATGATAAAAGAAGCAGTTGCTTCCATGTCAGTGGAATATATAGACATGGGGAGGGCCCACACAGCAGGTGGGCGTGGACTAAAGGTTTTTCAGTGGGCGCTGTTGCGCAAGGGGATTATCCAATAAGCGACAGTTTCTAAAGGGCGTAGCTAATATGAAATAGAACTGAATTTGATTTGCTCAGGCTGAATTTGTATTCATGTAATTTGAAATTAAATGCTTTGGTTTGAAAATTAGTTTCACTAAACTGGATCTGAATTTGATGGTTTGAAATTGTATTTCGTTGTGTTGAAAATTCAGTTTGACTACTTTCATTTTGATTTCTGTAATTCAATTTTAATTCCATTTTTTTTCTTCACGACACTAGCTCTCTAGCGAGGTGCACGCATTTCTTCCCACTCCCTGTTTTCCTCCTGCTTTTTTGCTCTCTATCTGTGTATCGGAGCAGCTCCTATTTTTTTTATACATCTTCCGAAATGAAAACTACTGTTTTGGATCTGACCAACTGGACTTTCGACGTATATTACAAATTATTTCAACAATGCAATGGGGTCCTGGAGAACCCTCATCTGCTAGGACGAGACGTG
>JBBPBX010048256.1:0-25825 GCA_038048925.1 Garcialebias charrua | reverse complement strand
GAGGGTACCGAGGACAAAGCGCAAGCAGAGGGGACCGTGCTTTCTCTGTGGTAGCTCCAAAGCTCTGGAATGACCTCCCATTGGACATAAGGCCTCTTCACTTGCTGTTTTTAAGTCTCTTCTTGAAACCCATCTTTTTTCTATGGCCTTCGGCACAATCTGAGATGTTTTAACTTTGTTTTATTGTGTTTTCATTTTGTTATTTTAGTACTGTTTTTATACTTGACCTTTCCATTTTATGATTGTATTGTATTTTTTGATTGTGTACAGCACTTTTGGTCCTGTTGGGTGCATAAAGTGCTCTATAAATAAAGTTGGTATGGTATGGTATGCACGAAATGAAAATGAAGTGTTATTTTACTGCAAGACTCAAGTTTTCAGTTTAAAGTGTAAGTTGTCTGAAGGTGGCTGATGGCTCGCACACCTTCTCATCAGCTGTCGTCCTCACCGACCCCTGAGGTAGTCACAGTGACTTTCCGCTACATTGGGCAGTGCCTGGCCTGGCTGGTCCTCTCATCATGGTCTGATCCACCAGCAGAACCCCAGAAAAGTGAGTGAACTCAGAACTGACCCAGTAAGGATCTGAGACCTGGGGACATGAATGAAACTTTTGGTCTGGTTGTCAGAATCAGAATCAGAATATCTTTATTGTCACTATACTAGGTATAACGAAATGAAGATGCCCCACTTTTCGGTGCTACAAACAAAGCAAAATTTAATGAAACTAAATAAAAATGATAAAATGTATAATAAAAGAAAGCAGTTACACCCAGTAAACACAATTTGATGTCAGTTAAAAATACTGTTAGATTGCACAACAGCTCCAGAGCAAAAAATTCACATTACCCTTGTATCAATAAATAGTAAAAAAAAAAGTGAATAGTAAAATTTTACACAATCTTGTGTTCTATTTAAAATGGGTATAAAAAAAACAGAGTTCATAAAAGGTTATTTTGTGCTCGAACTAGGGGTTGAATGAGTACATAATTTTCTTTACTCGATATTAACATAATAAAGCTCGAGTAGAACTTGAGTAGTTGATGATGTCATAGGATCTTAAGATGCAAAAAAATTTAAATAAATAAAAACGCTGAAAAACTCATTTAATATTTACCAAAAAAAAGGACCAACAAAACATTGGGAGTGTACATTATGCTGCACTACCATTTATCATACTGCAGATCACAGGAAAACCAAAACTATTAGTTATTATTATTAAGCTGCAAAAGTGAATGAAATGTGCAGCACGTCAAAAATGAAGCCAAAAACAGTGGGACAGTTGACCACCCCACACCGCCCGCGGTGCTGCGCATTAGGTTTACTTTTAGAGATAATTATGTTTAGTTTTTTTTATATAGGTTTAGAGATTCATATTTTTTGCTTTTTGTTTGTGAAACAAGGTCAGAGGAAGCTGGTTCTGATTCGGTCAATTTGACCCAGTGTTACACTATATTCTGTGACCTGCAACAGTGCATGCAACACCGCCCCCTATGGTCACAATATATGGTGGTTACAGAATTTGGTGTAACACCGGTTCAAACAGAAAGTTGATTCATTTTCTGTTCTGTAACTGAAATGTGATGACGTCACTATAAATACTCGTGAAATTAAAAAACTCGATAGATGTCCTAGGAATCGATGTGTCAATTACTCGAGTAGTCTGTTAAAGCCCTAGTCCAAACTGCCGTAGCATAAAAGCTATTTCTGAGCCGGTTGGTCCTTGTGTTAATAGATCTGTACTGTCTGTCTGATGGTAATAGCTCAAAGAGATGATGACCAGCGTGGGAATTGTCCATAACAATTTTGTGAGCTCTCTGAAGACAACAAGAGCTGTGTAGGTCCTCCAGGGTGGGTAGAGAGCACCCAATGATTTTTTTCTGCTAACCTCACAATCCTTTTTAGTTCTTTTTTGTGTGCTGCAGTGCAGCTAGAGAACCACACACAGAGTCCGTGAGTGAGGATGCTCTCTCTGGTGGAACGGTAAAAGGACACCAGCAGCCTTGTTTTTCCTGAAAATCCTCATTAAATAGAGTCTCTGCTGTGCCTTTTTTTAGTTCCTTGATGTTCACACCCCAGGTTAGGTCCTCCTCGATGTAAATACCCAGGAAGCGAAAGTCTGTGACCCTTTCCACACAGTCACCAATGATAGTTATGGGTTGAATGTCCTTTCTCACTTTTCTAAAATCAATTACTAGCTCTTTAGTCTTTGATGTATTCAGACATAGATTGTTGTCTTTGCACTACCTTGACAGTAGCCTGGTTAAAACCAGACCCTTGTCCTTCACTTCACTTCGTACTAGGGTCTGGACTTTCTCCATAGAGAAACGATTCTTGCTGGAGGCGTGGCCTCTGCCTGAGGAACAAAACCATTGGATCTTAGAAAAATTTTGAACAGGGAAAAGCATTCTGCTCCCTCCCTCTCTGTGCTCTGCCGAACTTGACTTCAGCTCCACCTCCTGCTGCATTTTCTCTCGCTGCCGCTGCATATTCTGTGTTTATTCTGTGTTCTGCTATCGCTCCCTGCTATTGGTCCCTAGACAGCTCCCCCCACTCCGACGTTCGATGCCAGAACAAAGAGTGATCACATCGTGGCGCCAAGATAGTTCCCCCATGCTAAGAGACTGCTTTGAAAACACAAACTGGTCTGTCTTCAAAGAGGCAGCTACGAATGGAAATTCAATTGACCTGGAGCTTTATGCTTCCTCTGTCCTGGGTTACATCAGTACATGTGCTGAAAATGTATCCATAAGAAAGTGTGTTAAATTTTACCCCAATCAAAAACCCTGGCTAAATAAGGATGTCCGCACCCTGCTGGCAGCCAGGGACACTGCATTCAAGTCTAAAGATACTGAGGAGTTGAGAAAGTGCAGGAGAGAACTGGATGATGGCATAAAGAAGGCCAAAGCCGCGTATGCACAGAGGATCGAGGGACAGTTCACCTCACATGATCCACGGAGCATGTGGCAGGGCATCAAATGCTTAACAGACTACAAGGGCAAAAGCAAACAATGCCCCAGGGACCCATCCCTGCCTGATGCCCTCAATAAGTTTTATGCACGTTTTGATGATCCAAACAGACCAACTAGCACCAGACTCACCTCATCACCAGACGAGGAGCACCTCAAAGTGACCGCAGCAGAAGTGAGAGGCAGTCTCAGAAGGATCAACCCTCATAAAGCTACGGGTCCAGACAACATCCCAGGGAAAGTTCTGAAGGAATGTGCGGACCAGCTCTGTGAGGTGCTGGCTGACATCTTCACCACCTCACTTGCACTGGAGTCAGTTCCCACCTGCCTGAAGACCGCCACCATCATCCCAGTCCCAAAAAGCTCCACAGTGACTGGTCTGAATGACTACAGACCGGTGGCTCTCACCCCGATAGTCGCTAAATGTTTTGAGAAACTGGTCATGTCCCACATCAAGACAGCCGTCAACATCAACGAGGACCCTCATCAATATGCATATCGTGAGAACCGATCAACAGAGGACGCCATCTCCTCCGTGGTCCACACTGCTCTCACCCACCTGGATCAGAAGGACTCATACGTGCGTCTGCTCTTTGTGGACTTCACATCTGCCTTCAACACCATGATCCCCCAAACTCTGATAGACAAACTATCCACACTTGGACTAAGCCCCTCTATTTGTAACTGGGTCTTAGACTTCTTAACAGACAGACCACAGTCCGTGAAGATCCACAACTTCTCCTCCTCCACCATCACCCTCAGCACTGGCTCTCCTCAGGGATGTGTGCTGAGCCCTCTTCTGTTCACTCTGCTCACATATGATTGTACAGCCACACATCCAGGCTGTCATATTGTTAAGTTTGCAGATGATACAGCTGTGGTGGGATGCATCACAGATAATGATGAATCCAGCTACAGACAGGAGGTGGAACATCTGGAGAGCTGGTGCAAAGAGAACAACCTTCACATGAATGTGAAGAAGACGAAGGAGATGATTGTGGACTTCAGAAGGAACAAACACACCCACACCCCACTGTATATAGGTGGATCTGCGGTGGAGGTGGTCTCCAGCTACAAATACCTGGGTGTACACTTGAATGATAACCTCAGCTGGAGCAATAACACCACCAGCCTGATCAAGAAAGGTCATCAGAGACTCTACTTCCTCAGACGGCTGAGACGAGCCGGTCTGAGAAGCTCAGTCCTCACCTCGTTCTACAGGTGTGCAGTGGAGAGCGTCCTGTGCTCCAGCATCAACGTGTGGCATGGAGGCTGCACAGTTGCAGAGAGAAAAGCTCTGCAGAGAGTGGTGAAGGCTGCACAGAAGTCTGTGGGAGTCAGTCTCCCCACCATCACAGACATTTACACCTCCAGATGCAGAAAAAGAGCCACCTGCATCATGAAAGACCTCACTCACCCAGCACACTCACTCTTTGCACCACTCCCTTCGGGACGGAGGTTGAGGAGCATCAAATGTAGAACCACTAGACTGAGAAACAGCTTCTACCCTGAGGCTGTCAGACTCATGAATAAATAAATAATAAGAATAAACACTGCAAAATGTCACATCATACTGATACTGTACTGATCTGTTTCTTGTTGCTGCGTTCATCTGTGACCATCTGTTTCTTGTTGCTGCGTTCATCTGTGACCATCTGCTCATGTTCGTGCTGCTGTTTATAATGATGTTTTTCTACTACATTAGGGCTTAGTGTATTACTAGCTGATGTGATGTCTCTCTTAGTTAATCCTAGATGTTATTATTGTATTTCTCTTGCATTTGTTGTTGGATGTAACTGGGACCCTGTGTACATAATCTCGTTTTCAACACATGTACTACATGCGGTGCAAATGACAATAAATTCTCTCTGACTCTGACTCTGACTCTGACTCTGATATGTTAATAAAACATTCTAATAAAATAAAATAAAACCATGTAGCGCTGGTCCAGCACACCAGAAGACCAGAAAATCTGCAGGGACTCGGGCAGCAACGTAAAACCCTAGTTTAATTCTCTCGTGACAACCTCAGTCATTTCCTTATTCTTTGCACTCAGCGGAGAGAGAGGAGGAGGAGGAGGAGGGAGCGATCACTTGACTTTTGGCAAAAAAACAAAAGAAAACTCCAGATAAGGGATTAAGAAGGGGAATTTAACACATTTGTGTCACATATAAAACAGTCCTGCATCGCTTTGCATCGCTTTGAATGAGAACATGCGAATGCTCGCTGGCTGCGCGCTGTGACAGGTGGGGGCGTGGGTTAGGGGCCAAAAACTCAGTCCCTTCTGTTCTCTGATTGGTCCGGTCAAAAATCAGCCAGAGAAATCGTTGTCTATACCATACCATACCATACCAACTTTATTTATAGAGCACTTTATGCACCCAACAGGACCAAAGTGCTGTACACACAATCACAAAATACAATACAATCATAAAATGGAAGGGACTAAAAACAGTACTAAAATAATAAATTATGAATACAATAAAACAAAGTTAAAACATCTCAGATTGTACCAAAAGCCAAAGAAAAAAGATGGGTTTTAAGAAGAGACTTAAAAACAGCAAGTGAAGAGGCCTGTCTTATGTCTAATGGGAGGTCATTCCAGAGCTTAGGAGCTACCACAGAGAAAGCACGGTCCCCTCTAAGCTTGCGCTTTGTCCTCGGTACCCTCAGAAGCAACTGGTCAGCTGACCTGAGCGAACGAGAGGGTGTGTAGTAATGCAGCAGCTCTGACAGGTATGGAGGGGCATGGCCATTTAGAGCTTTAAAAGTAAATAAAAGTATTTTAAAATGAATCCTGTAACGCACCGGTAACCAGTGCAAAGAAGCCAAAACAGGGGAAATGTGGTCAAATTTTCGTGTACCTGTTAAGAGTCGTGCAGCTGCATTTTGAACCCTCTGAAGCTGGGAAGTACACAGATCACTAATACCAACATAAAGTGAATTACAGTAATCCAGCCGTGTGGTCACAAATGCATGGATTGCTGTTTCGAAGTGCTGTCTAGGAAGGATGGCTTTTACTTTGGCTAGCTGCCTCAAATGAAAAAAGCTGGATTTTACAACTGCTTTAATCTGAGACTCCAGCCTAAGACCAGCATCCAGCTTGACCCCTAGATTTGTAACAACTGGCCGGACATACTGAGCCAAGGAGCAATCGGACAGTCTATGGGAGAAGTCCTAGACTGAGCAGTGAAGGGAAATGAGAATTGAGCAGAGCTGTGCAGGAAGGCGAGGGCCAGGCTACCTTTACAGTAGTTCCACCTCGTCCCGGTAGGCTGTCTCATCATCTCCGAACATGAGTCCCAGAATGGTAGTATCATCCGCAAATTTTATTAAGGTGTTACTGGTGTGAGCAGTGGTGCAGTCATGGGTGCACAGGGTGTAGAGCAGGGGACTCAGTACACAGCCCTGAGGAGAGCCTGTGCTGAGGGTAATGGGTGTAGAGGTATGAGATCCTACTCTAACTTTGTGTCTGCGTCCTGTGAGGAAGTCTTTGATCCATAGACAGGTGTGATAAGGCAGGCCCAGGTCCAATAGTTTGCACACCAGTCTTCTTCTTCTTCTTCCGTGAGGTTCAACGGCAGCTTACAACCTTCCGGTGTATTACCGCCATATTTGCACACCAGTCTGTGGGGGATGATGGTGTTAAAGGCAGAACTATAATCCACAAAAAGGAGCAGGGCATAGGTGTTGCTCCAGGTGGTTTAAGGTTGTGTGAAAGGCGGTAACCACTGCGTCCTCTGTAGACCTGCCAGTCCTGTATGCAAACTGATATGGGTCAAAGTTGGATGGAAGAAGTGAAAGGATGTGATTTCTAACCAGTTTCTCAAAGCACTTCACTACCACCGGAGTTAGGGCAACTGGGCGGTAGTCGTTTAGGCTGGTGATCTGTGATTTCTTTAGGAGCGGGACTATGGTTGTGGATTTTAGACATGCTGGAATGATCGCCTGTGAAAGTGACCTCTTAAAGATCTCCGTGAAAATCCCAGCAAGTTGAAAAGCGGTCTTTTTTTTTTTTTTTTCAGTTATTAAACATTTACATCAACATTTTTCATCGCTTGCTTCACAGACAAAAGTTATTGGTATAGTTTAACCAAATCTATCACATTTATGCATGGTTAATTTTCTTGTCTGTATGGCTTTGCGTGGAATGTCTTTCGGTCTCTATCCATGAACTTAAAATAAACACATATGAAAAGGTAAAATAATATGAACAAAAAATCAGTGTCGGAGAGTGTTGTAGCAGCAAGTGTGGCAATGCATGAAATCTGTGAGTCAGCAAAACGTTACATAAAATCGTTGTATTTTGTTTATGAAATATAAATTAAACTCTGTTGGCATTCTTTCTTATTAGGTTGTTTCTAGAATAAAAGAATAAGACTAAAAAATAATAATAAAAACAATAATTTGCATGTACCAGTATATCCATATGCACATACCCACATTCACATTTTCACATGTACACATATATATGTGTATATATATGCACATATACGCACCTTTATACGTACGTACATAGATATGCCTACACACCTATACACACCTTCATATTCCTATATAATAATAATATAATAGAAAAGAAAATAATAATAAAAATAATGATTATTTTTCTTATATTTTTCTCCTTAAAAAAAAAAAAAGTTTTCTATGTTACTTACATACACATGCGTACAGATATGTGTACATATGTGCATTTACATATATACACACATGCATAAGATAAAGAATAACAAATAAATAAATTCCTACTTTATTTCTGGCATATATTGTATGAGAAATTTTTCCCAACTGTTCCAATGTTTATGAAAAGAGTCTATTTTTAGATTGAGTGTAAAAGTTATTTTTTCCATTTTGTAAATATCTGTCACTAATTGGGCCCATTCTCTATCTGTAGGTTCTGTCTGTACCATCCATTTTTTTGTAATTGTTTTTTTCCCGGCGGTTATAAGTATATTCCATAAATATCCATCAATTGATCGCATTTTTGCGGTTCTGCATCCTAAAAACATCGTTTTAAAGTTTGATGGAATGTCGATTTGAAAAATTTGATTAAGTGCAACATTTATAGCAGCCCAATATCTTTGGAGAATATTACACTCCCAAAAAATATGATAGTGATGCGCTTTCTGACAACCACATTTTCTCCAGCATTGTCCATTCCCTTGTGAGAAATGGGCGCTTTGACTTGGGGTGATGAAATAACGTGATAAACATTTCCAACCATATTCTTTCCACATGTGGGATTTTGTGCACCTCCATTGTGCTACACATGTTTGTTCCCATTCTTTGTCAGTTATATCATAACCTGATTCCTTTTCCCATTTATTTTTAATATATTGTGTGGAGTGGACATTAAAATTTGATAAGATTTTATAAGTTTTTGAAATTAATCCATCTGGTAGTTTGGATTCATAAGATTTTATTATTAATTCAATCAATGGGTTGCACTCATCTGTGTTTTGGTTGATTTCCTGGTTGTAGTAACTTCTTACTTGTAGATATCTATAAAAATCTTCTTTTTCCAAGTTATATTTTTCTTGCAATTTATTAAAGCTTTCAAATTTATTATCTTTCACCATCTGAAAGATGACTTTTATACCTTTTGTGATCCAGGATTTGAATCTGGAGTCAACGTTGTTTGGTAGAAAGCTTTTATCATATGCTATCCAATTTAATACCTTGATTTCTTTGTTTAATTTATTTGTTTTTACAACTTCTTTCCATGTTGTTAATGTTGATTTAATCCATTTATTTTCCAGTTCGTCCATCAGATCAAGCCGTTTAGTGTCAGCCAGTATTGCCTGCAGAGGGATGTCTGAGAGTGAATTGCATTCTATTTCCTTCCACTTTGCTACATAAGCTGGATCGCACCAATATAGTAGTGTTCTAATTTGAGCGGAGATGAAATAGTTTTTGAGACTTGGGAGGCCCCATCCTCCTCTATCCTTTGTTAATTGTAATGTTTTGTAACGGATGCGAGGTCTTTTGCCATTCCATATAAATCTGGATATATCTTTGTCCCATTCATTAAAATATTTGTTTGGAATATTTATTGGTAAAGTTTGAAAAAGATAAAGGAACCTTGAAATTACATTCATCCTTATGGTTTCTATTCTTGCTGTTAGACTCAAATGTGGAATAAGATTCCATTTTCCCAGGTCTTTTTTAACAGCTGAGTAGAGGTGACTGTAATTTATGTCCATTATTTTATTAATATCCTTATGTAGTATTACTCCTAGGTATCTAAAGGAAAAGCGGTCTTTCAACACCCACCCGGTGACACCATCAGGGCCTGCAGCCTTTTTTGGGTTGATAGACTTTAGCGTGCGCCTTGCCACATCTTCGTCCACAGTCAGGGTAAAACTGATGTTACTACTGACCACTGGGTGCTGTAAGATGTTTTCCTGCAGCTCCTCGAAGCGTGCAAAGAAAACGTTTAGCTCCTCTGCCAGTGTAGCATCATCCTCTGTTGTCTCGCGGCTGTTCTTGAAGTTTGTGAGGTGCTGTAATGCCTGCCAAACTTGTCTTTTGTTGTTACTTTCTAGATGGTCGTCAATCATTTTTTTAATAATCAGCCTTGCCTTCCTGATGCCCCGTTGTAGGTTGGAACGTGCAGAACCGTAGAGGGCCCTGTCGTCATACTTGAAAGTGATATTCCTTTCTTTAAGCAGCAGTTGGACCTCTTTGGTCATCCAGGGCTTCTGATTGGGATATACTTGGCTGTGTTTGTCCACTGTGACCATGTTAGTGCAGTTAATGTAACATAAGACACTGTCTGTAAACACATCCAAATCCTGATCTTCAAAAGTGTCCAAGTTTGCAGTGATAAAACAGCCCTGCAGCTTCTGAGAGGCTCCCTCAGGCCAGGTTTTAATAGTTTTGGTTGTAATATGTGCACTTTTCCTGATGGGTGTGTAAGCTGGGATTAAAAACAGGGAGAAGTGGTCAGACTGACCCAGGTGTGGTAGTGGTATAGCCCTGTAGCCCTTTTTTATGTTTGTATACACCTTGTCCAGTGTATTTTCTCCTCGGGTAGCACATTTAACATGCTGGTGAAGTTTGGGGAGCACTGCTTTTAGATCCACATGGTTAAAGTCCCCTGTTATGATATGTACAATGTCAGGATACAGGCTTTGTTGTTTGCAAATGCTATCATACAAAAGTGCTAGCGCCGAGCACCGTAAAACCTGACAAGTTAGTTGAACTCAAATGATTTGAGGAAACCGATTGCCTTAAATGGTTTAAGTTTATTAACATAAACAATTAAGTGTAAAAAAAAATCTATTTAAGTACATGTAACTCAAATGTTTTCATTACCATAACACAGATAAATAAATTTAAAAAGACCGTTTCATTCAGTAAACTGGACTTAAATATATTAAGTATTCAACACTCAAATGTATTATTACTTTTAACCTATTTAAAATGTGTTGGTTGTACTCGTCTGCATTGAGTCAGACCAACTTAGATGGTAAAATTTATTTTAAGATGATCCAATTTAGCTTATGTTACTAAGTTTTATTCTTATAATGGAATTATAACATTCTAGTTGTCACAACTTCTAGCTACTCAATTCATTTGAGGAAACCGATTGCCTTAAACCATTTAAGTTACCTCAACACAACAGAAACAGACATAATATACCAGTTTAAAACTTTTATTTAACACTCATTTAAAACATAACATCACTGTTAAACATTTCAAAATTTGTGTATACATATGCTCCTATACATACTATATATGTATGTACAGTACTATATAGTACTGCTATTCTCTGCAATAAATGGTGAACAGTCAATACATTAAATTACATTTACAAAATAAAAAGTAAACAAAAGAAAATCCTTTACTGTCACTTTACCCTCAACATCAAGTGTCATAAACTAACAGTGTTTATTCAACAGACACTAAAATGAATGTTGTTCTGACATTTTATTCACCAACTTTACTGTACACTGATGACTGAGAAGAGGTTCTATTCCATCAACAACCTCATGCTTTATCATTTAATTGCCCTATTTACTTTTCAGCTTAGTTCCAACAAATTATAGATTTTAGCACATAATTTACATTTACTGGTTTTATAAATATTTTTCGTTTTTGCTCTACTTGTGCATGAAGTTGTGTCTTAAATGTTTATTTTTAAATTATTCTTTTGCCCCCATGTGTTGCTTTTACGTTTTTCTGTCTCCTTGTTTTACTTTTTCACACACTCCCTCTCACTCAGTTTTTTCCTTAATTTTTAAACTGAGGAAGCCCCTCCCACTTTATTATAGGCAAAAATGCATAATTCAAAGTAAAAACAGGAGACAGAGAAGTGTAAAAGCAACACATGGAAATAAAAAGACGAGGGAGAAAATAAAAATAATTTAAGTATAATAATCATTTAAAAGACACAAATGCATATACAAATAAAAGAAAAACCAAATAAATATATAAAAAAGGTAACATGTAAATTATGTGCTAAAATGTATAATTTATTGGACCCAACATGAAAAAAAAATATTTGAAGGTCAATAAAAGTATTAAACATGAAGGTAAAGTTCTATTTTTTAAATGAATGGTTGCATTTTAAGTGTATTTTTTTATAGTCATTTATATATTTCTGCTTTTATTTCTAATTCTGACAGTTTCAGTCTTCTATACATATTAAAGTTGTTGAATAAAATGTCATGTTGTAGAAACTGTTACAACAACGAACAAAAACAAATCATTGCCATTTTCAAAACAATGAAAATAGCTTAAGAAAAATTACCCTAGAATTTCTGCAATTTGCATAGCATCTTCCTGTTTAGGCACAAATCAGAACTTAAACCTGTTCAGTCGGCACACAAGCCACTACTGTTCTTCAACAATAAAACCTGTCAACTACTCCAGCTCACTTCTCAAGGCTTGTAACTTGGGTTTGAGCCGCTTCCTACCATCATCAAGATCTAAGAGGACAACCTGAATGAACTCAAAAAAGCCACTTAGCTTTGCAGGGTAGCTCAAATTAAGAGCATAGATCAGTCCAAACAAAACCAGCAGTGAATCAGCCCATGATCTGAGAGACATTACAACCTGATCTTCAAGGATGATCGAGACATGGTGGGTTTCAAAAGGAACTCCAGAAGGCCTCTCCTCCTCATCGACCACTGCCAGTAACGCCACCGCTCCCTCCGGCACTGCCTCCAACTCATCCTGAAAATATAATACATGATTAATTACACTCAACAAATTTTTGCCTAATGGCTAGTTACGATAAGAATGGGGGGGAAGCATTATTACATCACATCTAGATTTTTGTAAATGCAAATCAAAAGAATATTAAAAATTTTCTCTGTTGTTTATACACAATTTCTGAAAGCATGCGTCATGTTCTCAGAACTGTACACTAATTGAAAAACCACACACAGTGGGAAAACTCATCAGTTCTGCAAAATGAAACTTTACATCCAAAACAATGCTATTTCTTCTCAAAATCGTATTTGCCTTCAGATGACACGCACAAACCATCAGATGAAAAAGACATTTCAGTTGAACACTGATGAGCTCAATGTAAAACAGTGGCTTTTTCTACACTCATCATGGCTAACCTTTTTTTGTTCAGTGTTACACTTACTACAGACAGAACATGCGTGTGCTGTAAAAATATTTTAGAATATTGTTGTAGCATGAACGACCGACGATCCCTGACATGACCCTTTGACCCCACTGGTCATGTTTCACAACTAAATGAGCTTGGTTGAGGATGTACACTGTGTACATCGTTTTGTGGAAAAAAAATCTAATATATTTGTTATTGTACATTTGTGTGTAGAGTATAAAAACAATATTCTGAATTATTTTTCCAGCACACTTATGCATGAATGTCTGTAGTAAGTCTAACACTGGACAAACAATGGTTAAGTCATTATCATGAATGTAGAAGAAGTCATTGTTTTACATTTAGAACATCAGTGTTCAACTGGTTTTTAAGTCATATGTGGGTTTATGTGTGTCTTCTGAAAGTAAAATACAACTTTGACAAGAAATAACATTGTTTTAAATGTAAAGTTTAATTTTGAAGAATTGGTGTGTTTTGCCCACTGTGTGTGTGATTTTGCATTTGTGTGTAAAGTTCTGAGAACATGAAGCATATTTAGGAAAATGTGACAATTGAGAAAAATTGTTATTAAGGCATGAAAACTGCATATACAATATGCAGAAAACAAACTAAATAAATCTGAAGCAATTCTAAACCTTTTTTTATTATTTTAGATTTTTGTATTGGCTAGCCTTTTGCCTGGATAACTGCTTGGCATTTTTTCAATGAGCTTCATGAGGTAATCAACTGAAATTATTATTCAGTCTGTACTGGTGGCTTAAAAAACCTTGGTGAAGACAGATAGAATGCCATCATGTCTTGGTGTCTCTCTGCCAAAGTTTTCAACACATTTTTGTAGTTATGTGTATCACAAATTATTTT
Organism: Garcialebias charrua; assembly: GCA_038048925.1. Classification (NCBI taxonomy): domain Eukaryota; kingdom Metazoa; phylum Chordata; class Actinopteri; order Cyprinodontiformes; family Rivulidae; genus Garcialebias; species Garcialebias charrua. Next base: position 12,412 of record JBBPBX010048256.1, on the reverse strand, counting down.
CTTGAAAACGTTGTGTTTCCCCTCGAATCTCATTGTCCAAAGATGCACCAGAGGACCAAAGCATCTTATGAGATGAGGGTAATGTTCGATATAATGGTCGCAATCTGAAGTTGGGGAACCACTGAGACGTCGTGCTGCCAAATTTGAGCACATCAGTTAAAAAATTGCTGCAAAACGCACTCGAGTTGCCAAACATTTTCATATCTATGAGGTGCCATTAGCAAAGTTACAAAAATCAACAGCAATATTTTAGTTCAGAGAAAACATTTTTTTCCAGTCATATTTTAACCATGTTATTAATACACGTCGTTCTAAATTAAATATTTAATTTGATAGCTAAATATTTAGTTTACAAAACTAAATACTGAACTTGCAAGTAAAATATTTACGGTAGTTCAGATGGTTAGTGGGTGGGTGAGCGTGTGTTGATACATACCTATCAAGGACTTTGTAGACAAAGTCCTTGGTGTGCTTTCCTCCAATTCTGGAAATCTGCGGAACCTGTTGGAATAAATCCATGATACAGTTCAGTGACACTTCAAAGTGTTTGGTTGTACAGTACTGCGTTATGCTCGGCTTTCCTCCAGACTTGTAAAACCTACCAGGGTAGCAAATGTTTTGGAGTCACGAGGTGCTCCTCTCTCACAAAATCCTCCATGGTCTCCATCCTCTTTGGCACAGCTGAAGAGGTGGGTGCACAGTGTAGGCGATCGCCGAGGTCAATAAAGAAGTTGAATACGCTGAAACACTGGGGGAAAAAAAACAAAAACACACATTTCTTGATTACAATGTTATCTCTCCAACAGCAAGGTGGTTGGTTGATCAATAATTAAGATGAAGCAAAAATGTGCATTAGCTGTGACATGTCCTCTAGGACCAATGCTCCACAAATTATATATACAGTATATATTTTATATATATTAAAGGTTCAGTATGTAACTTTTCTAACAACATATTTTTAACATATTTCTTCACTCTGTCACTACCTCCTGACATACTGATTTTAGACAAAGTAATCTCTGAAAAAAAATATTGTCCCCTTGCTTCTCTAAAAGCATTTCTAAAAAGCCAGTGATCCGCCGTTAACCAGCCAATAAAAACAGAGCTTGAATTTGAATTTCAGCAGAGCTAGGGCAAGAGCAAGCTTCAGAGCCATAAATGGCTCTGAGGTAGCCTGGTTAAAACCAGACCCTTGTCCTTCACTTCGCTTCATACTAGGGTCTGGACTTTCTCCATTTTAAAACGATTCTTGCTGGAGGCGTTGGCCTCTGCTGAGGAACAAAACCATTGGATATTTTGAACAGGAAAAGCATTCTGCTCCCTCCCCTCAGAGCCATGTATGGCTGCTCCCCGTGCTCTGGTGAACTTGACAACTGCTCCGCCTCCTGCAGCTTTTCTCTCGCTGCCGGCTGCCGCGCTGCAAATTCTGTGTTTATATGTTATTAAAACGTTTTAATAAAATAAAACCATGGATCGCTGGTCCAGCTCACCAGAAGACCAGAAAATCTGATGGGACTCGGGCAGCAACGTAAAACCCGAGTTTAATTCTCGTGACAACCTCAGCCATTTCCTTGTTCATTTCAGCGGAGGGAGAGAAGGAGGAGGAGGGAGCGAGCGATCACTTGACTTTTGGCCCAAAAAACAAAAGAAAACTCCAGATAAGGGATTAAGAAGGGGAAATTAATAAATTTGTGTCACATATAAAACAGTTCTGCATCGCTTTGCATCGCTTTGAATGAGAACATGCCGGTGCTCGCTGACTGCGCGCTGGCAGAGCCCTTTTATAGGGCTCTGCGCGCTGGGACAGGTGGGGGCGTGGGTTAGGGTCCAAAACTCCGCCCTTCTGTTCTCTGATTGGTCCGGTCAAAAATCTACCGGAGAAATGGTTGTTAATGGGAGAAGTCCCAGACTGTGCAGTGAAGGGAAATGAGAATTGAGCGGAGCTGTGCAGGAAGGCGAGGGCCAGGCTAGCTCTGAGGGGGAGGGACCAGAAACGTGTCTCTGTTCAAAATTTTCCTAAGTTCCAGCGTGTTCCAGAAATTACATACTGAACCTTTAATATATATATATATATATAAATATATATATATATAATATATATAATATATATATATATATATATATATATATATATTAATATATATATAAAAAGTAGGCCACACAAAAGCCTCTGCTCCGAGGCCTGCATGCACGCGCAGACTGGGGAGATTTTTTCTTTTCTTTTTTATTCGTCCATTCAGTAACTGATTACATGTATTGATGAAAAACATTTCCTTTTCACCTTCCAGCGCTGGTGATGATCATTTCAGTTCCCACATGGTCGAATTTGCCCCAGAGGTCCTTGTCATGCAGGACAACTTTGATGTCCTCGATCCACCCCCTGTACAACAAACAGTTTGTAATTTGATTCATAGTCTTTACTTTACATTCTGAAGGGGAAGTTGGATGAGAAGTTTCTGGTGAAAAGTCAAATAAATGATTATTTACACATTTGCTACCTGCTGGCTGGACGCCTTCAGAGGACTGTCCTTGGTGGACTCTTTTGGGGGTCTGCGCACTCCGAGTCCCCTCCGGTCCCCTCCGTTTGCCATGTCCTAAAAGACATGCACACAGGTTCCACACATGTTTGGAGTTTAATTGGTGCAATATAATTAGTGGGTTTCATCACAATGAGACATTTTGACACCAAACATTAAAGATTTGGGACAGTGGTCGTTTGTCCTCATCAAACTAACTCATAAACATGATTCATTTTGATAAGACCGCGCGCGCCACAGACTGTGGGGCTCTCAGACAGTCAGGAAGAGAGTTCCACAGGCGGGGGGCAGCCACACTGAAAGCCCGGTCTCCCATGGTCCTTAATTTGGTTCTCGGAATGTGAAGGAGATTACTGTTCTGTGACCGCAGCGAACGGGTGGATGAGTATGGAATAAGAATATCCTTCAGATAATCTGGTGAAGTTCCGTGTAAGCATTGATGTGTAATGAGAGCAGTTTTGTACTGAATTCTGTAGGCGACAGGAAGCCAATGAAGGTTATGGAGAATGGGCGTAATATGTTCAAATTTACGAACTCTCAACAAGATCCTTGCTGCACTGTTTTGAATATATTGAAGTTTCTGAAGGTTTTTGCCAGGGATTCCAATAAACAGGGAGTTGCAGTAGTCGAGCCTGGAGGAGACAAAAGCATGGACGAGCTTCTCAGCATCGGAAAAAGTTAGGGATGGGCGAAGTCTGGAGATGTTTCGAAGATGGAAGAAGCAAGTTTTAAACAGATGCTTAATGTGATTTTCAAATGTAAGATTGGAGTCCATTTTTATTCCAAGATTAGTAACAGAGGTGGAGAGGGGGATGTCTTGTCCAGAAAAGGAAAGTCTTGTTATAGGAGATGTTTGTACCTGGTGAGGGGTGCCAATCAGTATGGCCTCAGTCTTGGAGCAGTTTAATTGAAGAAAGTTCTGATTCATCCATGCCCTAATTGCCTCCAGGCAGGCAGAGAGGGCAGTGAGTGAAGATGGAGATGACAAGGTGGAAGATGAGGATGCTCCAGTCCTGATGTAAAGCTGTGTATCGTCGGCATAACAGTGAAAAGAAATGTTGAACTGATTAATAATTTGACCTAAAGGCAGCATGTAAAGGGAAAACAGCAGGGGCCCCAGAACCGACCCCTGAGGGACACCACAGGAGACACAGACTGTCTGGGACGTGGCGTTGCCAAGACTAACACATTCCAGCCTATTGGAGAGGAAAGATTTGAACCAGTCCAGGACGGTGTCGCAGAGACCGACCTCCACATGAAGACGGTGGAGGAGGATACTATGGTCCACAGTGTCGAAGGCTGCAGTGAGGTCAAGGAGGACAAGGATGGAGGGAGAGCCAGTGTCAGCAGCCAAGAGGACATCATTGGTAACCCTCAGCAATGCAGTCTCTGTACTGTGAGCTGCCCTGAATCCAGACTGGAACTTCTCATACAGGGAGTGTTGTTGTAGGTGATCCTGCAGCTGAGCAGCAACAGCTTTTTCCAGCACTTTAGACAGAAAAGGGAGGTGTGAAATTGGGCGGTAATTAGAAAAAATGTCGGGATCCAAATTAGATTTTTTCAGAAGAGGCCTAATGATGGCGGTTTTTAGAGGCAGTGGAACATGACCAGATTGTAGAGACTGATTTATTATTTGAGTGATAAGTGGGCCTATTGCAGAATGATTGGTTTTTATGAGAGACGAGGGGAAAGGATCCAGGGCGCAGGATGAAGGCTTCATTTTCTTGATGATGGCCTCCACCTCACTCTGAACAACTTCGTCAAAGCTGTTTAGGGTCCCAGAATGCAGACGGGTGGGTGGCACACTGAGAACGGGGAGGTTGTGGAGCTGAGATCTGATAGTGTCAACTTTGGTTTTAAAAGATGAAAGAAACAGGTCGCATTTTTGAGCAGAGTCCTCAAGAGTTTGCTTAATGGGATTAAGCAGACGAGTGATTGTGGAGAAGAGCTGTTTAGAGTTTCCAGGGCAGGTGTTGATGATGTTAGAATAATATTTGGAGCGTGCTTCTTTAAGAGAATAGGCGTACGCTTTCTGATGTTCTTTATATGCCTGCTTATGCACAGAGAGACCAGATGATTTTACACGTCTCTCAATAGCACGGCCAGTTGCCTTCATCTTGCGCAGCTCATCAGTGTACCAAGGGGCTGAACGCGAGAAAGACACCAGTCTTGTCTTCAAGGGGGCGTGTAGGTCCAGGAGCTCCCGAAGAGATTGGTTGTAGTAATCCACAGAGTCATCTGCAGAAGGATGATTGACAGCGGTCAGGGTGTGAAGATCAGCAGACAGAACATCAAGGGAAATGTTTTTAAGGTCACGGAACTGGATGGGTCGTTTTGGGTTTGAAGCAGGCGAAGATGAAGGCACTTCCAGGGAGATGACCCTGTGATCTGAGACACCCAGGTCATATACAGATAAGTTATTGATGAGTACAGTGTCTGTAATCACCAAATCCAGAGTATGCCCCCTGCTGTGCGTAGGGGCGTCAACATGTTGAGTGAGATTAAGAGAGTCCAGAAGAGACTTAAAATCTGTTGCCAGAGGTGAAGAAGAATTGTCCACGTGGATATTTAAGTCGCCAAGAAAAATAGTCTTCACAGGGGAGGTGCAGAAAAAAGTGAGGAGGTCATGCATCTCTGAGTTAAATGAAACATGCGGTTTGGGAGGTCTATAAATTAATATAACATTCATCAGGAGTGGGGCTTTGAAGCTGAAAGCCAGACATTCAAAAGAAGAAAAGTCCTGAGAAGACAGATGAGACAATTTTAAATTACTGCGATAAATTACCGCCAGACCACCACCGCGGCCAGTGCTGCGGGCTCTCTGCAGATAACTGTATCCAGAGGGACACGCCTCATTCAGAGAACTGAACACATCTGGTTGGTGCCACGTCTCTGTAAGACACATGAGGTCCAAGTTCTTCTCCAGAATGTGATCATGAATTAAACATGACTTGTTGGATAGTGACTGCACATTGAAAAGTTCTAATTTAATACCAGTTGGAATAGGAGCTTTTTGAACCGGTTTAAGCAGACTGAAGTCCACTCCACGTTTTCCTCGCCACTTCGTGCGCAGTGGACTACAAAGGCCTACAGACGCAGCGTTCTGATGACGCCATCGAGGTGCGACACGTCTTTCAGCCCAGGCAGCACTAATCGAATCCGAGTTCGCTTGAGAATAAACGGTTTTCCTTCGAGAGCTTCTATGGATGTAACGAGGTCTACGCAGAAGTCCCAGTTGTTTGATGGTGGAAATAGAAAGAGGAATGGAGCAGTTGTTAAGTTCAAACAACTGCGAAGCGGAATACGTCAACATCCACGAGCCGGTGGAGGCTAGCACAGAGCTAGCCGCTAGCAGCAGGCCCACGGCTCCGAAAAAGATATACAAGAAGCAGAGAGATGTAACTCGAACGAGCATTACCTTAAAGGAGTACAGGAGAGAGTCCAGAACAGTCCAAAGGACACAGGAAGTTGAGAGAGGCAGCAGGTAAGCGAACAATAAGTGCAGCTACGTGGTTCTCGAAGCTAAATTCGTGTTGAAGCTAGCGGGAGCTAGCAGCTCCTACTATTAAAATTCCGGTTTGACTAGTAAAGTTTGCTATCTAATGAATCCAGCAAACAAGTCAAATCTTGGCTTCGCCATGGTCTCCCATCCTGAGCAAGCACAATGGCATCAGTGGAAAGGAAAAACTCCCTTTTAGAAGGAAGAAACCTCTAGCAGACCCAGGCTCAGGACAAGCGGTCATCTGCTTTGACCGGCAACTTATAATGTTTGCAGATCCACAACGCAGTCAGAAAAGACAGTTGCTCTAAAACTAACTAACTAAAACACAAAACTTAATCACAGAAAGGTAGAAAGGTAGAAATGTCCGCGTCCGTTCACACAGGAGCTGTACACAGGCTTAACGCCTGCCGCACTCTGCGTTCAAGAAAGGTAGAAAGGTTCAAAGAAAGGTAGAAATGTCCGCGTCCGCTTGTACAGGTGCTGTACACAGGCTTGACGCCTGTCGCACTCTGCGTTCAAGAAAGGTAGAAAGGTTCAAAGAAAGGTAGAAATGTCCGCGTCCGCTTGTACAGGTGCTGTACACAGGCTTTACGCCTGTCGCACTCTGCAATCGAGAAAGGTAGAAATGTCCAACAAGGCTCGGTGAAAAAAACAGCAGAAAGTAATAAAAAAGGCTTCAAAAAGCAAAAAGTACACTGTAAAGCCTAACAGTACATCTTAGTAATGTAAATAAGTTAAAATAACTTAAACTTAAAAAAATGTTGTGGTCACTCATTTCCATCAATTAAACGAACTCAGAAATACATTTTTGATGTAATAACTCAATTGTTTTAAGTGCAGGAAAAGTTTTGTGGTATTTTAAGTAATACTAAATAATTAAAGTTTGTTCCATCGACTCATTTAAGTTAAGTTGCTGACACTTATGTTGACTGATGATGTAGCTTAGTGTGTTTGTGTATTACAGTTAGAAAAATTAAGTAGAGTTATTCATTTTGTGATGTAGTTTGTGTATTACAGTTAGAAAAATTAAATAGAATTATTTATTTTGTGATGTAGTTTGTGTATTACAGTTAGAAAAATTAAGTAGAATTATTAATTTTCTAGACTTGTCCGTCGTTTGAACGTCAGTTTTGGACGTTATCTGGACCATGTTCACAGAGTTAAAACTTTTAGGACTATAAATTTGCAGTTAGACAATTGATTTATTAAGAAAGTTGTTTTTTAATAACATTTTAATGCATTTCCTCAATTCTTTTTTTCTTTTTTACAAATTATATATACTATATATTATTTATTTGAAGAATATAATTATTGTTGTTGTTTGTTGTTGTTATTCATTCAATCAACCTTTATTTAGGCAGGTTATATCTCATTTGATCGACTCATTTACAAGAAACCTCATTTATTCCACGACGTCGCGGTCACACATTCATTTCAGTAGGTGGCAGTACTTGTGTTTTTTGCTTTCTGTCATAAAAAAAAACAAGAAGAAGAACTTCGGAACTCGAGCGTTATGATTGGATTGGCGGAGGTATCACGTGATCATTCCAACCAGTCAACACCTCTCTTGTTGAACCGCGCCGCTGCCTGGCTTGAATCTCAAAACCAACCAACCAACCGTTGTTTTCTCTCGCACAGCCTCCTGTGCTGCGGTGATTTCTATCGGAGCGAACTGTGTTCAGTTCATTTGTCACGGAACTCCTGCCCTAAACTTGCTGCAATCCATTCAGAAGTTGAAGGTAATTGGTTCTGTTTCGTAGCTTTGTTCTCTTGAATTCTGTGGTTTCACGTACGTAGCTAACGATGTAGCTTTGTAGCTAACGTAAGCTAACTTGTGTCTACGTCTGCGCGGCAGACGATGTAAAAGAAAATCGAACAGTACAGTTTAGAAAATAAGTTATTCTATCCAAGTAAGCCGTATGCTACGAGTTTTTTTTGTTTTTGTTTCTTTGTTTTGCTTTGAGACTATCGAGGCCTGCACGCCTTGCGAGGCCTTCATGCGTCCCCATTAACACGCATGTGCTGAGCTCAGCTTGTTTTTGAAGCCGGCTGGAAGGTGAAACGTTTCAGCATTAAAAAATAGAAAAAAAACTGTCCAGATGACCTGAACTCAGGCCAAAGCTTTTCAGTTGCAAATGAATTGAGTAAATATGAAATAAAAAAGCTTTAAAATGTCTCCTATCTCTAATTTTACTTTGACTAGGCAAAATGAGATAAGTCTTAACTACATCCTGACTAATATCTCTGTGAACATGTCACTCCAGTTGTGTTTATAAACCTTTTTTTTCTTCTTCTTCCTGTCAGGTGTGTGGTGTTAATCTGGACTTGGAATTTGGTGTCCTATGTATGTTTTGTGACCCCATCCTCCCCCGAGAAACAAAGCGTGCACTTTCAAGACACGATCCCTGATGGAGCATTCACATGACATCATCATTGTTGTCAACTGTTCAGGATCCTCATGATGAAAACATGAGGATCTGACTCGATCTGGACTTTCAGGAGAAACATCAACCGTCCTGGATCATCAGCACACTTCTTCTGAAGTTAGTTTATTTATAATCTCATGTAATCTCATTTCAGATTAAGCTTGATCAGGTTATGTGACCGAACGTGGCGCGCGCGGTCTTATCAAAATGAATCATGTTTATGAGTTAGTTTGATGAGGACAAACGACCACTGTCCCAAATCTTTAATGTTTGGTGTCAAAATGTCTCATTGTGATGAAACCCACTAATTATATTGCACCAATTAAACTCCAAACATGTGTGGAACCTGTGTGCATGTCTTTTAGGACATGGCAAACGGAGGGGACCGGAGGGGACTCGGAGTGCGCAGACCCCCAAAAGAGTCCACCAAGGACAGTCCTCTGAAGGCGTCCAGCCAGCAGGTAGCAAATGTGTAAATAATCATTTATTTGACTTTTCACCAGAAACTTCTCATCCAACTTCCCCTTCAGAATGTAAAGTAAAGACTATGAATCAAATTACAAACTGTTTGTTGTACAGGGGGTGGATCGAGGACATCAAAGTTGTCCTGCATGACAAGGACCTCTGGGGCAAATTCGACCATGTGGGAACTGAAATGATCATCACCAGCGCTGGAAGGTGAAAAGGAAATGTTTTTCATCAATACATGTAATCAGTTACTGAATGGACGAATAAAAAAGAAAAGAAAAAATCTCCCCAGTCTGCGCGTGCATGCAGGCCTCGGAGCAGAGGCTTTTGTGTGGCCTACTTTTTATATATATATTAATATATATATATATATATATATATATATATATATATATATATATATATATATATATATATATATATATATATATATATTAAAGGTTCAGTATGTAATTTCTGGAACACGCTGGAACTTAGGAAAATTTTGAACAGAGACACGTTTCTGGTCCCTCCCCCTCAGAGCTAGCCTGGCCCTCGCCTTCCTGCACAGCTCCGCTCAATTCTCATTTCCCTTCACTGCACAGTCTGGGACTTCTCTCATAGACAACGATTTCTCCGGTAGATTTTTGACCGGACCAATCAGAGAACAGAAGGGGCGGTGTTTTGGACCCTAACCCACGCCCCCACCTGTCCCAGCGCGCAGAGCCCTATAAAAGGGCTCTGCCAGCGCGCAGTCAGCGAGCAGCGGCATGTTCTCATTCAAAGCGATGCAGGACTGTTTTATATGTGACACAAATTTATTAATTTCCCCTTCTTAATCCCTTATCTGGAGTTTTCTTTTGTTTTTTGGGCCAAAAGTCAAGTGATCGCTCGCTCCCTCCTCCTTCTCTCCCTCCGCTGAAATGAACAAGGAAATGGCTGAGGTTGTCACGAGAATTAAACTCGGGTTTTACGTTGCTGCCCGAGTCCCAGGCCAGCAGATTTTCTGGTCTTCTGGTGAGCTGGACCAGCGATCCATGGTTTTATTTTATTTTATTAAAACGTTTTAATAACATATAAACACAGAATTTGCAGCCGGCAGCGAGAGAAAAGCTGCAGGAGGCGGAGCAGTTGTCAAGTTCACCAGAGCACGGGGAGCAGCCATACATGGCTCTGAGGGGAGGGAGCAGAATGCTTTCCCTGTTCAAAATATCCAATGGTTTTGTTCCTCAGCAGAGGCCACGCCTCCAGCAAGAATCGTTTTAAAATGGAGAAAGTCCAGACCCTAGTATGAAGCGAAGTGAAGGACAAGGGTCTGGTTTTAACCAGGCTACCTCAGAGCCATTTATGGCTCTGAAGCTTGCTCTTGCCCTAGCTCTGCTGAAATTCAAGCTCTGTTTTTATTGGCTGGTTACAAAATCTGTTTTTATTGTCTGGTTAACGGTGGGTTCACTGGCTTTTTAGAAATGCTTTTAGAGAAGCAAGGGGACAATAGTTTTTTTCAGAGATTACTTTGTCTAAAATCAGTATGTCAGGAGGTAGTGACAGAGTGAAGAAATATGTTAAAAATATGTTGTTAGAAAAGTTACATACTGAACCTTTAATATATATAAAATATATACTGTATATATAATTTGTGGAGCATTGGTCCTAGAGGACATGTCACAGCTAATGCACATTTTTGCTTCATCTTAATTATTGATCAACCAACCACCTTGCTGTTGGAGAGATAACATTGTAATCAAGAAATGTGTGTTTTTGTTTTTTTTCCCCCAGTGTTTCAGCGTATTCAACTTCTTTATTGACCTCGGCGATCGCCTACACTGTGCACCCACCTCTTCAGCTGTGCCAAAGAGGATGGAGACCATGGAGGATTTTGTGAGAGAGGAGCACCTCGTGACTCCAAAACATTTGCTACCCTGGTAGGTTTTACAAGTCTGGAGGAAAGCCGAGCATAACGCAGTACTGTACAACCAAACACTTTGAAGTGTCACTGAACTGTATCATGGATTTATTCCAACAGGTTCCGCAGATTTCCAGAATTGGAGGAAAGCACACCAAGGACTTTGTCTACAAAGTCCTTGATAGGTATGTATCAACACACGCTCACCCACCCACTAACCATCTGAACTACCGTAAATATTTTACTTGCAAGTTCAGTATTTAGTTTTGTAAACTAAATATTTAGCTATCAAATTAAATATTTAATTTAGAACGACGTGTATTAATAACATGGTTAAAATATGACTGGAAAAAAATGTTTTCTCTAAACTAAAATATTGCTGTTGATTTTTGTAACTTTGCTAATGGCACCCCTTAGATATGAAAATGTTTGGCAACTCGAGTGCGTTTTGCAGCAATTTTTTAACTGATGTGCTCAAATTTGGCAGCACGACGTCTCAGTGGTTCCCCAACTTCAGATTGCGACCAAAGCACCATTACATCGAACATTACCCTCATCTCATAAGATGCTTTGGTCCTCTGGTGCATCTTTGGACAATGAGATTCGAGGGGAAACACAACGTTTTCAAGAAAATAATTTGTGATACACATAACTACAAAAATGTGTTGAAAACTTTGGCAGAGAGACACCAAGACATGATGGCATTCTATCTGTCTTCACCAAGGTTTTTTAAGCCACCAGTACAGACTCTGAATAATAATTTCAGTTGATTACCTCATGAAGCTCAAGCCCAAGCAGTTATCCAGGCAAAAGGCTAGCCAATACAAAAATCTAAAATAATAAAAAAAGGTTTAGAATTGCTTCAGATTTATTTAGTTTGTTTTCTGCATATTGTATATGCAGTTTTCATGCCTTAATAACAATTTTTCTCAATTGTCACATTTTCCTAAATATGCTTCATGTTCTCAGAACTTTACACACAAATGCAAAATCACACACACAGTGGGCAAAACACACCAATTCTTCAAAATTAAACTTTACATTTAAAACAATGTTATTTCTTGTCAAAGTTGTATTTTACTTTCAGAAGACACACATAAACCCACATATGACTTAAAAACCAGTTGAACACTGATGTTCTAAATGTAAAACAATGACTTCTTCTACATTCATGATAATGACTTAACCATTGTTTGTCCAGTGTTAGACTTACTACAGACATTCATGCATAAGTGTGCTGGAAAAATAATTCAGAATATTGTTTTTATACTCTACACACAAATGTACAATAACAAATATATTAGATTTTTTTCCACAAAACGATGTACACAGTGTACATCCTCAACCAAGCTCATTTAGTTGTGAAACATGACCAGTGGGGTCAAAGGGTCATGTCAGGGATCGTCGGTCGTTCATGCTACAACAATATTCTAAAATATTTTTACAGCACACTTATGCATGTTCTGTCTGTAGTAAGTGTAACACTGAACAAAAAAAGGTTAGCCATGATGAGTGTAGAAAAAGCCACTGTTTTACATTGAGCTCATCAGTGTTCAACTGAAATGTCTTTTTCATCTGATGGTTTGTGCGTGTCATC
>JBBPBX010048255.1:10367-25825 GCA_038048925.1 Garcialebias charrua | reverse complement strand
GACGCTTTGTTTCTTTAAATTTAGCTAAATAAACGCTTAAAAATATATTTCTTAGCTGACTTTATAGAAGACGTGCTCCTGAGCTTAACGAAATGTTCAAATCAGCTGGATTTAAAAAAAAAAAAGTTCGCCGAATTTTAGGCAGGCGGTTCGGACCGGACGCTTTGTTTCTTTAAATTTAGCTAAATAAACGCTTAAAAAATATATTTCTTACCTGACTTTATAGCAGACAGTCCCCTGAGCTCAACCAAATGTGAAATCAGCTGGATTTAAAAATCCGGTGTGGTTTATGAGTTACGGTATCTTGCTAACAGCTACATCCATAGCAAGGGGCGGGCAGCGACAGAGTCAGTCCGACCAGAGGAGGCTTTTTTCGGACACATGAGCTAGAAACGTCTGGAAGTGGCCCTCTTCCTCTTCGCTCTCCGAGTCCTCTGCTGCTGCCCGTAGCGCCCCTAGCGGCCAAAACTGGTACTGCACTATTTCTGCCCAAAATGTAAAACGGCGAATCAGAGCGAAAAATGGGTCTAAAAATATGGGGAAAAAATCCATAATTAATACGCTTCGGTGTTTAATACGCAGGACATTCAAATGAGCAAAAGAAACGCGTATTATACACCGGTTTTTACTAGTATGTATGTATAACTCCCGGTACCGACAACATCAAAATGTGGTTGGGATTGGTGAAGAACCCATAATAGTTTTTTTGTTGTTGTTTGTTTGTTTGTTTTTTACAAGTAGCGGTTTCCACACCATTTAGAACATCTACCACAGCCGATGTCTGCGTAAAGCACGCAGCATCATTAAGGATCACACCCAGAGCCATATAAAGAGAGAGTTCCGACACTTCCATAGAGTCCCATTGCAAGAATTGAATGCGGAAGTCACGTGGGTCATGGAGGGGGCGATTCGTTCCATGGCTCTGGTCTGGACTTGATGTTACCATGGTTACAGTCTGACGCTGCCTGCAGTAGCGCTCCGTCGCCGTCAGAGGGCGCAGCTCCACAAGGTTTCCATAGCCGTAGTTTGGAACGAATGAGAGCTACATGAACCACGTGACCGCCTGTCGGCGAGTTCAAAGAGTGTCAGAACTCTCTCTATATATGGCTCTGATCACACCCACCCAGCACAAAGCCTCTTCCATCTACTACTCTCAGGCAGACGATACAGGAGTCTGTCATCATGCACAAAAAGATTAAAGCACAGCTGTTATCCACAAGCTGTCAGATTACTGAACTCTCGATAAATAACAACTGAACAACTGGCAATAACTAACTAATAATTCAACCTCAATGTCACTACCTGTGCAATAACCTGTTACACAACCCATGTGGTATATGTTGATTATGTGCAATGTGCATTTTAGCTTATATTATTACTACCGTGAAATACGTATTCATTCAAATTCATCCTGCTTGCACTATTATATTCTACCTTGTTGCTTACTGTCTCTCTTTACGACATTGCAAATATTATAATTACCTTTTTTTTTTTTTACTTTTTGGTACTGTTTTGTGTACCCTCATTGCATGCTTTTAGTATTTCTTTTTTGTTTGTTCTTTGATTTTTTTTTTATCGAGTCAAATCGGTTCTTCACAGCCTAAGCACTTCATTGTATGGTTAAACTTGTGTTAACCTTAACATGTTAATCTTGCACATGACAAATAAACAGAACTTGAGCACCACACCTGCCTCCACCAACATTTGCCCCACCCTGGGCCCTTGAGCAAGGCCCTTAACCCCCACCATCTACTCCCCTGGGCACCCTAGATAGCAGCTCTCTGCTCCACACAGTGTGGTAGCTGCTGACTTGAAATCAGAATGTGAAGGAAAAAGAAAAAATATATATATATATTTTTTCACATTCAGATTTCAAGTCAGCAGGTGGTTGTATTCAGGAGAAAGGGGATTTCTGTCATCTCTGTGATGAAGTCGTGTTCTTTCAGCTGTATGTGTGGTGCTCAGGTGATTGACAGGTGGTCATAATGTTCTGACTTCCTGCTCAGTCCTACATGATGTATTTGTCCAGGCCTAATCACACTAATACCAACATTATACATTTAATGGGACAAAACGACTAGTGAATGCTAAGTGCTGACTGATTTTTACTGAAAACAGTCTTTGCAGATGGCAACGTGGTCATTGAGTTATATATTATTATAAGTGATTTTGATGTGCATATGAAGCTAACGTATCATTTTACTTACCATACTGAGGAGTTGAGAAAGTGCAGGAGAGAACTGGATGATGGCATAAAGAAGGCCAAAGCCGCGTATGCACAGAGGATCGAGGGACAGTTCACCTCACATGATCCAAGGAGCATGTGGCAGGGCATCAAATGCTTAACAGACTACAAGGGCAAAAGCAAACAATGCCCCAGGGACCCATCCCTGCCTGATGCCCTCAATAAGTTTTATGCACGTTTTGATGATCCAAACAGACCAACTAGCACCAGACTCACCTCATCACCAGACGAGGAGCACCTCAAAGTGACCGCAGCAGAAGTGAGAGGCAGTCTCAGAAGGATCAACCCTCATAAAGCTACGGGTCCAGACAACATCCCAGGGAAAGTTCTGAAGGAATGTGCGGACCAGCTCTGTGAGGTGCTGGCTGACATCTTCACCACCTCACTTGCACTGGAGTCAGTTCCCACCTGCCTGAAGACCGCCACCATCATCCCAGTCCCAAAAAGCTCCACAGTGACTGGTCTGAATGACTACAGACCGGTGGCTCTCACCCCGATAGTCGCTAAATGTTTTGAGAAACTGGTCATGTCCCACATCAAGACAGCCGTCAACATCAACGAGGACCCTCATCAATATGCATATCGTGAGAACCGATCAACAGAGGACGCCATCTCCTCCGTGGTCCACACTGCTCTCACCCACCTGGATCAGAAGGACTCATACGTGCGTCTGCTCTTTGTGGACTTCACATCTGCCTTCAACACCATGATCCCCCAAACTCTGATAGACAAACTATCCACACTTGGACTAAGCCCCTCTATTTGTAACTGGGTCTTAGACTTCTTAACAGACAGACCACAGTCCGTGAAGATCCACAACTTCTCCTCCTCCACCATCACCCTCAGCACTGGCTCTCCTCAGGGATGTGTGCTGAGCCCTCTTCTGTTCACTCTGCTCACATATGATTGTACAGCCACACATCCAGGCTGTCATATTGTTAAGTTTGCAGATGATACAGCTGTGGTGGGATGCATCACAGATAATGATGAATCCAGCTACAGACAGGAGGTGGAACATCTGGAGAGCTGGTGCAAAGAGAACAACCTTCACATGAATGTGAAGAAGACGAAGGAGATGATTGTGGACTTCAGAAGGAACAAACACACCCACACCCCACTGTATATAGGTGGATCTGCGGTGGAGGTGGTCTCCAGCTACAAGTACCTGGGTGTACACTTGAATGATAACCTCAGCTGGAGCAATAACACCACCAGCCTGATCAAGAAAGGTCATCAGAGACTCTACTTCCTCAGACGGCTGAGACGAGCCGGTCTGAGAAGCCCAGTCCTCACCTCGTTCTACAGGTGTGCAGTGGAGAGCGTCCTGTGCTCCAGCATCAACGTGTGGCATGGAGGCTGCACAGTTGCAGAGAGAAAAGCTCTGCAGAGAGTGGTGAAGGCTGCACAGAAGTCTGTGGGAGTCAGTCTCCCCACCATCACAGACATTTACACCTCCAGATGCAGAAAAAGAGCCACCTGCATCATGAAAGACCTCACTCACCCAGCACACTCACTCTTTGCACCACTCCCCTCGGGACGGAGGTTGAGGAGCATCAAATGTAGAACCACTAGACTGAGAAACAGCTTCTACCCTGAGGCTGTCAGACTCATGAATAAATAAATAATAAGAATAAACACTGCAAAATGTCACATCATACTGATACTGTACTGATCTGTTTCTTGTTGCTGCGTTCATCTGTGACCATCTGCTCATGTTCGTGCTGCTGTTTATAATGATGTTTTTCTACTACATTAGGGCTTAGTGTATTACTAGCTGATGTGATGTCTCTCTTAGTTAATCCTAGATGTTATTATTGTATTTCTCTTGCATTTGTTGTTGGATGTAACTGGGACCCTGTGTACATAATCTCGTTTTCAACACATGTACTACATGCGGTGCAAATGACAATAAATTCTCTCTGACTCTGACTCTGACTCTGATTTTACTGAACTCAGTGGTTTGAGAGGCTGCAGAAACCACTCTGCTGCTATCAATAAAGCAAACAACATGCTTTACATGGATGCATCCTCTGCTGCATATTTGTAGAATGAGTAATTGATTGTGTTGTTGAGTAATGATTTTTGATAATGCATGCTTTACTAAGAACAGAAACAGAGCGAGGGTGTGAGGTGTTTGCTTAAAAGCATCCAAAAAGGATGGTGGGATGGCGATGGCAGCCTATGCTCGGGGAGTTATTGCTCCACTTACTTTACAAACTTGAAATCTCATTAAGTGTGACACTGAAGATTAGTTGAGAGGGACCAAAGTGGAAGGAGAATGAAGTCACAGAGGGGCTTTGAGGAGGCTTTAGCTTTGTTTGCCGTCATTAATTCAGCAGTGAAACAGCTCAGAGGGAAGCTCCCAGTCACTGATCAGAAGAGCTGTGGAGATGACAGGCGAACAGGTGCCCCATTTCCTCTCCAAACACTTTTCCCTTTTAGCTCCAATCTTGGGCTCTTAATTGAGGTGAGTTGTGTGTTTGGGCCATCTGTGTGCTGCCAAAATAAAGCCAGCTTTGATTTATGGCACCTCGGGATGAATTAGATTCTGAATTTCATTTGCAAAACTTCCAACTCTGCTTAAGAATGGAGAAAATCAGATGGAAGAAGGTGATACTTTGATTCAAACATGAAAGCTGATGTCCATTAGTGTATCCATTTTAAATGGTAAAGGCATTTTATCCCAAAAATATGAATTCATTTACAGTTAAAAAATACATACTGTCTGCTTTTTTTCATGATTATGTGATGTTGAGAAATGGCAGAGTTGTAGCAGTTTGCTCAAACGTTGAAAACAACTTTACAGGAAGATTTAAAAACATTAAAATGTATTTTAAAAAAATTTGTTAATCACTTCAGAAAGTAAAATTTGTATATTATAGCTGTATGTGTGCATACAGGCGATATGATGAGATGTTATTTTCAGTATGTGAGTTGTAAATGACTTCCAGCTACTACAACGTTGAATTTAGGCTGTTTAGACAGAAGTGATGGAGTTACAGTATTGTCAAGTTTGTTCATGAAGCATTTTGCTAACAGACATGTGGAAATACAAACACAGACACAAAAAAGTTATGACTAGTCAAGTCAACCTCCATATGCACAAAGTACGGTTGGAACAATAAAGGCTCCACAATGACTTGTACAGTAAACCTAACTGTTTCAGAAAAAAGCTTGGTTAGATACATTGAAAGTTCTAGAGGGAAATAGTTTCAGGGGTCAGTTGCATTAATCTGCAAATAAATAATCTGTTTGAAGAGTTTCAGTCAGGTTTTAGAGCTCACCACAGCACTGAATCTGCACTGGTGAAAGTTACTAATGATATTCTCATGGCCTCTGACAATGGACAGGTGTCTACACCGTTTCTGTTAGACCTCAGTGCTGCATTTGATACCGTTGATCACAATAGTTTACTACAGAGGCTTGAATATGGCATTACAGGAACGGTTCTAAATTGTTAAAAATTATATTTATCTGATAGATTCAAATTTGTAAATGTAAACAATGAATCATTTTCAAACACCAAAGTTAGTCTTGGAGTTCCTCAGAGTTCAGTGCTTGGATCAATACTCTTTACCTTGTACAGTATATGCTTCCATTAGGTAATGTTATTTAACAGCATGGGATGTTACGTCAAGGCAGATGTGTTACGTTCAGGTGCAGTTGGCGCAAGCGACAGAGCCGGTAAAACTATATAAGCGCCAGCAATTAATGATGAGTCAGCATGAGCAGCATATAGTGACACAACACATATATCTTGTATCATTCAACTATGTTATGTTTTTAGCAAACAAAATGATAAATTAATGAAAATTACTTTCAAAGTGAGTTTAAAATTAAAAACCGTGTTTCTTCACGGGACATCCGACTACACGCGAATGCAACATTGTTCTTTATTCTTTGTCTAGACAAGACAACGCTAATATGAGCTCTAAGTGGGGTAAATATGGAAAAAAATATAATAAAGATTGGGAGAAAGAGCGTGCTCTTCAAGACTGGATCCGACCACGACCACAGATGGGAGAAAAATGCAAAATGTATTTTTATTTTTTAGACTGAATACGTTCTTTAATGTATAATTTTGCTGGTTATATGTAATGCCATAATAAATATGTTTATACTGTTTAAAACTGCCTTTTTTTACACAATGGGATGGGGTGCTTTTTTGGGGCTTTTTTTGAAAGAGCGAGTCGCTTGTTTGTGCTTGTTTTGAAGGAACTGATCGCTTCTTTCGGTCTGGAGATCTGGCAACCCTGAATACAGCATCTCAGGTTGAGGAAGTCTTTCGGACGAAAGACAAAACGTTTCTACTTTTTTGTTTTGTTTTGTCTTTTGAATGTCCAGAGGACCAGACTTAGCTTTTTTTAAAGCTTTTTTCTACCTGGATTATTGAGCATGCATCAGGGCTGCTGCCAGAGTTTTAACTGGAGTTAGTAGGATAGATATTATCTCTCCAGTTTCAGCTTCTCTCCATTGGCTCCCTACCAAGTTCAAAATACAGTATACAGTATATCAAAATCTTACTTCTAACATAAAACGTCCTCAAAAACTTAGCTCCATCTTGTATTACAAATTTTATTGGTCTGTATTTTCTTGTTCTATAGTTATAGGCTTAGACTGCTGAAGGACAACCAGACCACATTTCCTCACTCTGCTGATCTTTACTTACTCTACCTTTTTTTGTGTTTGTAATCGTTTCTATCATGACATGTTTTTTTTTTTGTCTTTTCTCCTATAGAAAGTACATCTGGACCTGTCATTCTGTTTGTCTGTTCCTCCTTCCTGTCCCCTCAAACCCAGCTGGTCAAAGCAGATGACTGCTCATCCTGAGCTTGGTTCTGTTGGAGGTTTCTTCTTGTTAAAAGGGAGTTTTTCCTTTCAATTGTCTCCTTTGTGCTTGCTCAGGTTGGGAGACTGTAATGACATGAAGATTCAACACAATCTGCTGCTTCCTTAGATATATAATTTTACTAACTGACTTTATATATGCATGTGAATGATTTTGATCAATGCCCTGAGATAATTTCTGTTGTGACTTGGAGCTATATACATAAACTGAACTGAAAATGATCTATGATTAAATATTGAAAATTTCATAAAAGTACATCAGTTCACAATTGGTTAACAGGTCTCATTTTTCACCAGTTCCCTCTATCGATTGGGTCTGTAAAAAGAAACAATTGTCTGGATAATTACTTGGAGTACTGCAATGTTAACTTGTGTCATAAATCTTCTGGAATATAAAATACATGTTATCTTTCTGCTGTTCTTTAGACTGGTTGTACCTAATATTGTCTAAACCTACAATACACTCCATTATCACTCTATTTTTCAGCATGTCTGTACATTCCAGCTTACCGGTAGTTATAATTGTACAACATTTTTTAATCATGCTAATCAAAATTAAGCAAATCACTTCATGGTTAACAAAGTGCTGTTAGAAGTGTCTCCGACGGCGTAAGAAGAGGTTCTTCAGTTTGGTGCCAATCAGACTTCTACTGATGAACATACAAATAGGTCATGTTGAACATCTTTGTAGAAAAATGTCAGTCAGAAAACATCTATCCATCCATAAATCCATCTGTCATCCATCCATCCATCCATCCATCTATCCATCCATAAATCCATCTGTCATCCATCCAGCCATCTATCCATCCATAAATCCATCTGTCATCCATCCATCCATCCATCTATCCATCCATAAATCCATCTGTCATTCATCCCTCATCTATCATCCATTTATCTATATATCCATCCATCCATGCATCCATCCATCCATCCATCCACCATCTATCATCCATCCATCCATAAATCCACCTGTCATCCATCCATCCATGCATCCATCCATCATCTATCATCCATTTATTCATCCATCCATCATCTATCATCCATCCATCTATCATAAATCCATCAATCATCCATCCATCATCCATCCATCCATCCATCCATCCATCCATCCATCATTCTTCCATCTTTTTCCTGCTCATCTGTGGTCAGATCTTGATGACAACAAGTCATTTCAGGGAACTATTCAAAGGAAACAGCAAGTCTAAACTATACATGTATATCCAATTCAGTTTTAGATTTTAATCCAAAAGTGAAAAATACTTATCTAATGAAGCCAGCAGCGTCAATCAAATCTTCACTTTCTCACAGTCCCTCATGCTGAGCAGCACAATGGCAACATTCTTCTTTTCTCAGCTTCCACCATTTGGTCTTCTTCTCTAATGTTACTCTTTTTCTCTTCTTCACAACAACAGTCATTCTACACACAAACATCTGATGTTGTCTGGCCACGCTCTGCCCTGCCACAACCTTACAGTCTCCAATGTCCTTCAGGTTTCCTCTCCTACACAGAATGTAGTCTATATGTGTACTCCTTCCTCCATAGGTCACTCTATATATGTATTCCTCCCTCTTTTGGAAATAGGTGTTGACTACAGCCATTTCCATTCTCTTGGCAAAATACACCACCATCTGTCCTTCCTGGTTTCTTTTCTTGACACCAAACCTACCCATCATCACTTCCTTGTCCCATCTGTTTTCTTCACCAACATGTCCATTCAGGTCTGCCCCAATCACCACTTTCTCCTCCCAGGGAATACTCTCTATCACTTCATTCAGATCCTTCCAAAATGTTTCTTTCTCCTCCACATCATGTGGAGCATAACCACTGACAACATTTAGCATCATACCTTCTACTTCTACCTTCAGACATATAAACTCATCTGACACTCTCTTCACCTCGGCTACATTATTTCCTAACTCCTCCTTCAGGACCACCCATACTGCATTTCTCTTTCTATCCACACCATGGCAAAACAGTTTGAACCCTGCTCCAATGCTGCGCGTCTTGCTGCCCTTCCACTTGGTCTTTTGGACACATAAAACATCTACTTTCCTTCTCTACATCATGTCAGCCAGCTCTCTACCTGTCATTGTCCTCACATTTAGAGTTGCCACCCTCAGTCCTACATTCTTCACTTTCCTCTTCTCCCTCAGTCTCCTGACACGTTTCCCTCCTCATGGTGTTCGACTAACAGTAGCACAATTTCCGCTGGCACCCTGTTTGTCAACAGCACTGGTGGCGGTCATTGTTAACCAGGGTCTCGACCGTCATGTATGCTTTCGCTTTGATGAACTCACATTATAGTTTTGGCGAAAGTGTTTTACATCGGATGCCCTTCCTGAAACAACCCTCACCATTTACCCAGTCTTGGCACCAGCCCAAGACATACACTGGCTTTTGCTCCCCAGTGACTGGTGTACTCCAGAACATTCACGTCATCATTTACCACGAGTCACGTCAAATTTAATAAACATAAACAAACATAAACATAAACTAGTTCTGTAGTTTTTACCATATGCTTTGAGTCATTTGATGGTAATTTGCTTTTTTCTCCCAAGCGCTAGTTTGTTGACAGATATAAAATAAATAAAGTGCTATGTGTTGTCATCAGTGTATGTTCCCATACACAGACAAAATTGTATTCATTCATTCAACCTTTATTTATACAGGCTAGCCTCGTTGAGTCACGGGGACTCATTTACAAGAGGGACCTGTCTCATTCACACCAAACAACCATCCACTCTCTCACTCACACCTAGGGTCAATTTTTAGAGTCACCAATCAGTATCTGATTGTATCTCTGCATTTAACCCATCACACCAGGGATACATCAAGGTGGAGCAGTGGACAACTATGCAAGTGCTCGGGGAGCAATTCGGGATTGGGTGTCCTACTCAGAGACATGACAAGATGTGTAATGGCTGGGTATCGAACCCAGGACCTTTGGGTCCTGAGTTGGCTGTCCTGCCCCTACACCATCTTGGTCCCACATCAGATTGTCCTCAAGGATTTCTCTATATTTTACATTATCTTTAAAAGCCTTCCATGACCTGGTGCCGAATAGCATCCCCATAGCATGGTGTTGCCACCACCATCAGACACCGCAAGAAGGATGGTGAGTTTGAGGTGATGATTATTTGGTTTCCACCAAACACAGCATATTGTCTGATGGCCAGAAAGCTCTACGTTGGTCTAATCAGACCACAGAGCTTTCTTCCATTTGAGTCTTCCACATGTCGTTTGGCAAACTCTAGTCGAGATTTATTGCTGCTGCTTCTCTCCCAGCTTCCTCTGTTTTCACTTGCTCCGTGTGTCAGATGTTTAGCTATTCCTCTGCCTCTTTTAGTGGTAATGATACATGCAACAAGTGTAGTCTTATGGTAGCTTTGGAGGAGAGTCTGTCTGAACTGGAAGCTTGGATCCGCACTGTAGAAAAACCAGTAGCTAGCCAGGTCCCCTTAGGCAGCGCAGAACCACAGGGACTAGGTCCTGTTAGCGGTCCTCCAGCAGACCCCGAGAAGTCGGGACTCCAGGCCGGCTGGGTGATGGTCTGGAGCAAGCGTAGTGCTAAGGCTAAGCCCCCAGTTCACCACCTACCCGATCATGTTTTTAAGCGATTTGCCTTGCTCAGTGACACACCCACTGAGAAGCAGACCCTGGTTATTGGCAGCTCCATAGTCCGAAACATGGCTTTAGGGACTCCAGCGGCCACAGTCAAATGCATTCCAGGGGCCAGAGTGGGCAACATTGAATCGTATCTGAAACTGCTGACTAAGGCTAAGGCTAAATACAGTAAGATTGACACCCGGTTACGCCAACCAGAGGTCACTAAAATTAATGTTGCTTTGGTGTGTGACTTTGCTAAAACCATGTCGGACTTTATAGTTATCTCTGGCCCCCTCCCCAACCTGACCAGCGATGACATGTTTAGCCGTATGTCGTCGTTTAACCGCTGGGTGTCCAGGTGGTGTTCTGACAACGTCATGGGCTGCATAGATAACTGGAGTTCTTTTTGGGGAAAACCTGGTCTGATAAAGAGAGATAGCATCCATCCCACATTGGACGGAGCCGCTCTTCTTTCTAGAAATTTGGTTGATTTTGTTTATCCCCCAAATTATTGACAACCCAGGGTCCAGTCCAGGAAGCAGAGTTGTAGTCCTCCACACCTCGCTGCTGCTTCTCCTCTGTTACCCACCCACACCACCACTGAAACAGTGTCAACTCGCCCACGGCTCAAATTAAATAAACCAAAAATCAGCTCTAAAAATATCAACCATAAAAATCTTATTAAAATAAACACAGTCACTTTACCAGAGCAAAATCATAAAATCATTAAATGTGGATTATTGAACATCAGATCCCTTTTCTCTAAATCCCTGTTAGTTATTGAACTGAACCGATCATCATATTGATTTATTCTGTCTAACAGAAACCTAGCTACAGCAGGAGGATTGTATTAGTATAAATGAATCCACTCCTGTTAATTATTTAAATTCTCATGTTCCTAGAACAACTGGCCAAGGTGGAGGTGTAGCTTCTATCTTTCAGTCAGGATCATTGATTAATGCCAAACCAGTTATTAGTTATGATTATTTTTAGTCACTGTCCCTCAGTCTTTCTCATCCAAAATGGAAATCAGAAAAGCCACTTTTACTAGTTGTTATATATCGTCCACCAGGGGCTTACTCTCAGTTTTTGTCTGAATTTTCAGAATTATTAACTGACTTACTACTAAATACTGATAACATCATCATAATGGGTGATTTTAATATTCATGTAGACATTGTCAAAGTGTACATTTATATTAACCATGACTAAGCTGATTTAAAATAGCAATTAAAGTATGAATCTTCCAAGGAATTGAATTATGTTTATGATCACAGTAATTATCTAAGATAAATTATTGTTCTGGCTTGTTTTTGTTTCATCTCTGTTTGGTAATTGGCACTTCTTAATTAACCTTCTGTGTGTGTATGTATGGATATCTTATCTGTCTCTATAATGAACTGGAGACCTGTGGCAGTATCTGGCTTCTTGCATGTTGACCAGTGGAGATAGGCACCAGCCTTTTACAACACTGAGAAGGACTACGGTAAGCATGTATAAAAATTATGGTATTAATAGCTTACTGGCCCTAAATTTTAAATTGAAACATAAATATTAGAAAATAGACATAATAGCACAAGAATACAGGAACAAAACCCCATTATGCACACAGAGCAAGAAAGTCTTCCACCTAATGATGTGCCTAACAGTCTGCTCACAGCACATGACCATTTTGCATCAGTGTTTGTGGAAAACTGTGACTTTATTTAACAGCCTGCAGCAGCAGTGTGGCACTAAGCACAAATAGTTAACTTATATTGGGTAGAATGGGTGTTAATAGCTGTTAGCAACTTTGTTTAATGGCTTATTCTCCCTGAGGAGCAGTTCATAAGATGGGGACTGAGAACAAGCTTTGAACACTTGGGTAATGTCTAAATGTGCTGCTCGTTGTTGCAGAGCAGAAACCACATCAGAGCCTAGTTTGTAATCTGTGTTAACACAAGTGCTTTATGCAAGTAATACGCATTTGAGAAAGTGACTCAGGCATAGTTTTTAAATGTATTATATCTTGTATAACCTTTATAATCTGCCTCTCGGTGCACAGTTCTGTATGTACATACACCCATTTTGTATTAACCATATTATAAACTCAAGGAGGGATGGAGCTGCATTAGGTTGGTGGTCAGTGTTTCACTTCTGTAATCCTGAGGCTGCAGGTTCAACTTCAGACTGAGCCAGGAAGGGCATTTGGCAGAAAAAAATTGCCAAATCTACAGTCTATGTTCACTTACTGTAGTGCTCATTGCAGACGGGAGCTGTGCAGAGAAAAGAAAATATTGCATAGACTTCTGGAAATGTTTAGAACCTTACAGTATAAAATTACATCCTTTTTCTGACCCTTAAAAGATAGTAGAGAGTCAGAGTCAGATAGGTTTTATTGTCATTTCAGCTACGTACAAGTACATACAGTATTGAAACAAAACAGCATTCCTCCAGGATCACGGTGCAACACAGAACATATAGTGCAAAAACATAAAACACACAGTTCAGATATACAACAAAACAATAAATACAAAAAGACATCTAACCTAAATCTAAACATTCTAATCTAAAGTAATTGAGACAAGACTAAAGACATGTGTTGATTAGTACATGTGTACGGTAGATGGTACATGAGGTAGAAACATGTTCTGATATGTGGTTAGCAGCATAATGTTTCTCTATTTTATATCAGCAGAGATATAAACTGAGTAAGGTGCAAAAAATGCAAAAGACTTGATTAGATTACAAAAACTTGCAAGTTAATGAAAAAAAGTCACAAACAATACAACACAGTAGTTGTGTGTATTTAGGTTGTGTGTGTGTCAGAGTCCATAGTGTGTTTGTGTGTTAGGGTCCATTCTGTGTGTGGGTGTGTGTATGCATGTGTAGCCTATATGTGTATGTTTGTGTCAGAGTCCATCATAAATGTGTGTGTGGGTTGTGTTGGTCCCAATAATGCGGTATCTTCTCCCAGGCGGCAGGAGAGTAAAAAGTCCATGTTATGGGCGAGACAGGTTTTACACAATGCTTTTTAGGTTCAGGTTTGGTTTATTTGTCATATGTAAAATCAACACAAGGTCAACAATACAATGAAATGCTCAGGATGAGAAGGACCATCTCAATTTGCTAAAAATAAATAAATAAATAAATACTGCATGCAACAAAAATACTAAAACAAAAATACAAAAAGGCTGAGGGCTTTCCAGATGCAGTGGTTGTTGAAAATGCCCAGGAGAGATGGAAAAGAGATCCCAATGATCTTTTCAGCTGTCTTCACAATTCACTGGAGAGACTTGCGATCTGACGTAGTACAATTCCTGAACCAGACAGTGATGCAACTGCTCAGGATACTCTCAATGGTTCCTCTGTATTCAATTCAATTCAGTTCAACCTTTATTTATACAAGTTAGTCATCGTACAATGACATCGGGGACAGTACCACTGGATTGGCAGACTGAGGTGGTGGACTTGAGGGTGTGCTTCAATTATAGAGGCCTCACTCTCAGCCTTACCTCATAAGGTCTATTCAGGCATACTAGAGAAGCGAGTCAGATCATTAGTCGAACCTTAACCAGGAGGAACAATGCAGGTTCCGTCCTGGCCGTGAAACACTGGATCAGCTCTTTACCTTAACTAAGGTCCTCGAGGTGTCATGGGACTTTGCCCATACAGTCTACATGTGTATTGTGGACTTGGAGAAAGCTTTCAACCGTGTTCCTCAAAGTAAACTTTGGGGGGTTGTCCATGAGTATGGGATTGGGGGCCAACAAAAAGAACCATCGGAATGTTATTCTCAATCGGGGTGTTAGAAATGGGCTTTACTTCCAGAATGTCTAGAGAAAAATATTCATCTAATGTTCATCCAAACTGTTGCAGTCTGATTTTTAACCGGTGCATGCAAAAGAGAGCACATTACACCAGTTCTGGCCTCCCTTCACTCCCTGTTCACTTTTGAATTCAGTTGAAAATCCTTCTGTATGTTTTTAACCTCTGAAAAATCCTGCCCCCTCCTATCTCACTGATCTGCTGCAGCAATATGTCCCAAAGCACTCTCGCAGGTCAGCAGATCAGATGTTTTTATTGGATCCAGGAACCCATCTTAGGCTCAGAGGTGACTAGACCTTCTCTGGTGCAGGTCCAAGACTGTGGAAGGAGTTATCACTACACGTTAAGCAGGTTCCCTCTATCACTGTTTCCAAGTCTCACTTAAAAAAAAACAACTTTTATTCCCTGGCTTTTGACACAGTGTGATTTGTTCTTAACCTGTCTGTATTCTACAATATTAACCATTTAGTTATTGTCTAAAAACGCTAAGTCTGGTCCTCTGGACACTAAAAAACAAAACTAAAAAAGCTAAGTCTGGTCCTCTGGACATTCAAAATTATTGAGCATGCATCAGAGTAAAAAACAAAACAAAAAATTAGAAACGTTTCGTCTTTCGTCCGAAAGACTTCCTCAGTCTGAGGTGCTGTATTCAGCTCAGTCTTATAAATAGCACCCTCCCACAGTGGATCAACTAGTTTGCTGCTGACAGCTGAAACCAGCAGCTCACATGATCACAGAGGACCATCAGCCTAACGATGGATTGTTAGCACCCCACTGTGAGAGGGTGCTATTTATAAGACTGAGCTGAATACAGCACCTCAGACTGAGGAAGTCTCTCGGACAAAAGACGAAACGTTTCTAAGTTGTTGTGTTGTTTTGTTTTTTGAATGTCCAGAGGACCAGGCTTAGCTTTTTTAGATTTTTCTACCTGGATTTTTGAGCATGCATCAG
>JBBPBX010048254.1:6848-18165 GCA_038048925.1 Garcialebias charrua | reverse complement strand
TATATGTGTGTGTATATGTGTGTGTGTGTGTGGGTGTGTATACGTGTGTGTGTGTGTATTAATTTATTTTTTACAAGCACATAAATGTTAAACAACACGTTAAAATACACCAACATGCAGCAGATCACATCTACTTTACTCAATATTTTCTGGGGTGGACCCTCGCACCTGCTTTGCATTTGGGCTTTGTTATGATTTGGTATTAGTTGGCTATTATGATTTTGTTCAGTTTTATGTAAAGAGTGTTCAGTAATAATTTGAAGAAGTGGTAATACATTTATTATGTTCATTATGTGAATAGGTAACGTTTTAAAGTGGTTTTGGATGCTGTTAATTTTTTCAAAACTAATTTTTGGAAGTTGAAATTAAACATTTTGTTAATTAAGTGTGCCTTGAATAAAAAATGCATTGTGTTTAAATGTATAAACATGGTATTAACACTATTAAAGAACAGGTCTTAAGTATTTATGTTGCACTAATTTTTCCATTGCATTAAAGAGACAAATTGAAGAAACACTTTTTCTCCCCTGTAACAAGATCCCTGAACCCAAAAAGTTAGAGAACCCCTATTCTAAACTATATACATCTATTGTCTCTGTAAAGTTAAACAGCATAATCACATTGTTTTGTAATGTAATAAAATTGTAAACTTTAACAAAAACAAAATTAGCTACCCCTATTTTATGCTCATAAAAATGTGAACAACAATGATGTGCTCAAACATGTGAAAAAATGGATGAGAAATGTGTAATTGCAAATACATATAAAAATCTTAAACTTCATGGGATGCATGAGTTCAGTGTTTCTCTGTGCGCTACACAATTTTATTGAAACAATCCGCAGGGAGTCCCTAAAAAACGGTGGACATCAGCAACAATGCTTCGAGCTAACAAGCAAACACTCTTCAATCATTAAGCGTATCAGGCATATCTAAGCTTTATTATGCAGGAATAAAAAAAGAAGCTTAGCTGCTAACTCAGACTCTCTGAACTCTGAATGACACCGGGTTCACTCAGAGGTTATTGGGTTGAAATTAGCTGAAAGATTTGCAGAGCTGACTGATGCATTCAGGCTCCATCACAGACAGGCTCCAGTAGAGGGCAGTACACTGCCTCAGTTTGGCAGAGGCAGGTGTGATGAGTACAGTAATGAATGAACAGAGAAAAGAGAGTGAGAGAGATATGACCCTGTGATGAACTGCAAATCTGCTGGAAGCTCAGCGGGGCAGCGCTGACTGGTTAAATGCCAACCCTCCACCTGCGAGAGGAGAACAATGACAGTGATGCATGTGTATGCTCGAGAGCGACCGTCATGTTGTTCCCTGACCGTGTTCGTCTGTGGAACCCACACAAGCCTTTGGGTTTCTGGGTGTGGTTAATCATGCTAACACGTATCAAGCATTGCAGCGAACACAACTTCATCGAAAGTTTCACATTTGTCCATTGTCTCGACTAATTCCTGCAAAAGACGTCCAGGGAATATTTCTCACTCCAATTAAATGAAAACTATTCAACCTTTCTGCTGCCAAATCACGATTTCCAACAATTCTCTTGCTCTCGCCCTTTTTTTTGTTCTACTTTCTGTGCTTAAAAAAGAAAAAAGATCAGGCTTTTCTTTGTCCTTTGTTTTCCCCTTTTCCTAACAAAATCCAGGACTTGGAGGCACATGATTAAGCCGCCGCTGATTGGTATCAGATTCACAGGTCTGGATCAGCACTGCGCTAAGCTGGAGCCAAGCGTTGCTCACATCTGCACACAGAACAGAGTGGGTCACTGGGAGCCTGAGTGTGTGGAGCTGTTGGCCCACCTTCAGTTTTTCCCCTCACAGTCATGTACTACTCCATCGCGCACACGCCTTGACGGCCAGACAAGCTCCGAGCACACATGTATGACAGCTTTCATGTAAGAGCCAGAGTATGATCAGACGACCTGCGTATTGACACCTTTCATGGTTTGTTAGCACCTTGACAGTGAACGGGGCAGGACAGCCGTGATGTCTGCAGTGTGACGAAAAGAACTAACCAGCACTGAGAGAAGTCTGCGACTAATGGAGGCTGGCTGGACATGTTTCCCGCCCGCATTCATGGCCTTGAAATGCAGAGCCTCACAAACTCAGACTCATGGGAAAAAAAATTAGAAACAAGAAATTCTGACACACGCTTGTACTTGTCACTGTTAATGCCCTCTGACAGAAGGCAACATGTTTTCTGCATGTTTTGTGAAACGAAGGCAGAATCTGACAGTTGACATTGCCACTGAATTTGTTTTGGCAGCTTTTTTTTTCTATCCATGTGCATGAGCTGGCAGATCGTTGAGGCTGGCGGCCCTGCTGTTTTGTGCTGAAATGATTGCTTTAACGAGGAAAACTATGATGAGACACAAACAAACAAACAAAACAAATGGACATGAAAAATGTTGGAGTATGGTCACACAGCACATCTCCTTTGCCCAAGGAGCTTCCCTGTCTTGCATGTTGGGAACTAAAGGGTGGTTTGCATTGATGAGGTTAGTCAGGCAATAACATGGCCATTGCAGCATACGGAGTTTGCTTAGCGTCAAAGACTTGGAGGGCAGTGATGAAGGGTTCTGTCCAAGAGTTTACCATGACCCCCACGCCAAACACTTGGCAGCTTCAGCCCACCTCTCTCCTGGTTAACCCCTTATTTATCCTGACAAGTTCACCAGGAGGGCATGCAAGATTGGGTCGTGGTCAGAACCGTTCTCTCACAGCAAGAATATTTTTGATTCCAATTTTTTACCTTTATGTTAGGTTAAATGTTGGGTCAAAATCAACTATAGGGTTGAATTTGGGTATGCGTTCCTCTTGTGGTGGTCTGTCAACTAGACTGGGGTATACCTTGCCTCTAGCATTTTGAGAATATGTTTGAACAATCTTTCAACCTTTTACAAAGTGGATTTAAAAATGGATAGATAGTAATACTGTATTCACAAATCACATTTTTTAGATATCTGTAGCTGAGACATTGTGTGAGATCTAACTCTAACTTGCATGGCAGTCTGCCACTACCGGTGTATGAATGCGTGTATGAATGGGTGGATGGTTGATATTGTAAAGCGCTTTGGGGCTCCTCAAAGGGGGCTAGAAAGCGCTATATAAATAAGCTCCATCCATTTACCATTTAACTGTTTTCCTTTGTACCCCTCTAAGCATTTTGTTGCCAAGATTTTAGAGTACAGGTCTGACACTAAGGGGACCCTCAGCAAACACTGCTCAGTTCATATCACGAGTCCAGTTTGGACTCTGTTAAACTGAAAAGGGAAGCAGACTTGGAGAAACCCATATCAAACTCAGTCTGGGAAATGATCAAGAATATTTATTCATCTTCAATCTGACTGAGACATGCTGTAATTCAATTCAAGGTAGTGCACAGGCTGCCCTGGTCCAAAGAGAAGTTGTCCAAGATCAAGGCCAACCTGGACCCAGCATGCAATTGTTGCAAACAAACTCCAGCTACACTCTTGAATACGTTCTGGACCAGTCCCAAGCTGCAGACCTTCAGGCAATCTATTTTCAACACCTTCTCTGGAGTGTATGGCAGGATTGTACACCCATCACCACTCATCTCATTGTTCCCAGTGGACACATCATTCAGCAAGCGTGAGAAATATGTGATTGC
The DNA here is from genome assembly GCA_038048925.1 of Garcialebias charrua. Lineage (NCBI taxonomy): Eukaryota > Metazoa > Chordata > Actinopteri > Cyprinodontiformes > Rivulidae > Garcialebias > Garcialebias charrua. Next base: position 14,528 of record JBBPBX010048254.1, on the reverse strand, counting down.
CTTCTGCTCTCTTCTGGCCAGGAGGCTAATTTTGTGCTATTGGAAGGAACCACACACCCCAAAATATGTACATTGGATAAGAGAAGTGATGTATCATATTCATCTAGAAAAAATTCAGATATGCACTGAAGAGTTCTGCAGGACGATTGTGGGACACCAGGCAGCCTTTCCTGTCATTTGTTGAAAACATGTCAATGCCTGTACTGTACAGAGTATTTATGTATGTGTGACTGACCCGGTGTGGGAAGGGATTTTGTTCTGTGTTATTTTGTTCTTAATGTGGTTGTGTTAAAATAAAATAAAATAAAACAAAAAAAGTTTGTTTAAAAAAATGGATGGATAGAGTTCACATACACATTTGTTCAAGACAGATTCAATATGCAAAAGGTTGGGATGGACAAGATTTAGTTGCAACACCCATTATGATGCTGGTGAACTATTTCAGAGACAATGTTAACTTTGTGATAGACTAAGGAATTCTGTTTTTTTTTTATCATTTTAATTTTTATGTCTTGTTGCTATAAAATAATGATTTCAAATGGTCATAAATGACAGTTGCCTGAAAAATGCAGTGTCCAGCAAAAACTCAACCTCTGCTGGAGAGTTCATACTGGCTGATAACACTCATTAATAACTTAACATTGATTCATGAGAGCTGGCTGCATTATTTATGCATTCTGCAAATCTCTTGAGTTGGATGGTGCAGTCGACTTGACAACTTTACTTCTAACTAGCCCATTTGACACCTTTCTCATTCCCCCTGTTAGTGCTCTTCTCCTGGTATTTTCATGCTATTCTGCATATTTACTGCCATTTCCTCATCACTATCAACTTTGTCACACCCCTGCTGCTTCTCCACCTTCCTGTTTCTCCACCATCATTGACTTCCACAGGTGTTTGCCACCTCATTTCAGAAGGGTAGGAAACGTAAAGTTCCATGTAAAATACACACAGCCTTGCTAAAAGCACCATTTTAAATTATTGTCTCAACTATTTTTTAAGCTAATGTTTGGAGATCATAACAATCAAAGTCACCAGTGTGAGAACAGATGAGAAATTTGTTTATACTGCAGATTAGTACTCTTCATTCCAGCCCATTATCAGATAAAAATAAATCAAATCAGTACTTTTCATTAGAGAGAACATTTTCCCTAATGCATTTTTGTTTTGTAGGTAAGTAAAAAAAAAAAAAAAGTTACAAAATATGCAATTTTTATTTGTTTAGACTCTTTTGTGACCCTTTTCATTAAAGTGGTGAAAATAAAACGGTTTTAATGTCACTTTCTAAATATTTTCCATGGAAATACTTCACTGGGGCTATTAGACTCTTTATCCTTGTACTGTACCCGCTTAGTTGACCCCCTCTTCTACTTTGAACTGATTCCAAAAACAACAATGGCACATAGTTTGAAGAAAAAAAAATGATACGGCACAATCGCTCTGTTTTTAACAGTATGTCACTTCTTTGGACTCATCGTATGTCCCTTCTTGTTCTTGCAAGCGCATCCAATCAAATTAAAACGTGACAGAAGAGACTTGAACTGCTGTTGTGGAGCTGTATATCCCTATATTTATAGAAGGGAGTGGGAGCTCATAGCTAGCCCCTCACACCCATTGCTTTTGTAATCCCTAGTAGAAACCAAAGGAAGGAAGAAGGCCTATCATCTGCCACCCAAACATGCTACAATAACAAAAAGAAAACCAACCAATCCATCCATAATCGTGGCAACAGAGGGAGGTCTTCAGAACTGCCAAGGCTGGTGTGCATGTGTGTGTATCTGTGTACATGAATATCCCACACCAGTTCAACTCATGGGTAACAGATGGTGCCTTATCATTGGCCAGGATCGGCTGTGCAGAACACATTCCTAGACATGCCGGTAATGGCTTTGTGAAGTTCACTTCACGCTGACTTTATGTAGAATTGCACATGAAGAAGCAGTTGCAGTGCGCTCTACCAACCCTTTAGATAGCTAATAGTTGTCTAATGATTGAACAGGTTAATACACCTTGCTGTGCACCTTCTCTCTAGCTTTACATTCACCCACCCAGTCCAGTGTCCGTTACTACTGGTGTTACTCATTTGCTCTTCTGTTTGTCTTATACACACGTACTTCCTCACCTGGCTGGTCTAAAAGCCAGACTTTTAGTGGGCTCCCTCCCTTCTTCACCCATTTAAAAATGGGCTTTTATTCTTGAACACTTTATTAAACACTGTCAGTCAGGCTAAATACCAGAAATAGTTGGATAAGAGCCTAAACGAGGATAAGGGGAGGACCCATAAAGTAGCCTGAGTGATGGATCTGCAGTCCATATAAATGCTGGCGTTGTGAACAGAGCGAAAAAGGTAAAAGCTGGGAGGATGAAGGAAGGCTGGATGGTGGCCAAGTGTATTATGGGTGAGGTGAAGAGTTCAGGCTAAAGAGCAGCAGAGGAGGGCAATATTCATACTGTTTGCACTTTTTGATGGTTGGTCATCAAGGATGATGACTGACATTTGACATCACTCAACGGATGATTGAGAAACACATGTCAACATCTTTGGTTAATAAGAAGTTCATGGGGTCCTGTCTGCAGGAGTGAGGAGGTGGACATAGAAGGTTTTCTGGAACAATAATGCACGTGTGCACAAAGTTGTTCCCATGCACATCTGGAAGAGCTTTAAGGAAAAAAAATCAGGTAACTGGACATCTTTTGGCAGTTGGAGTAGAATATTGAATGTGTAATATCAAAGCAAAACTTGAGCTTGATACAGTGTGGCTGTATTAAAGGAGTCAAACAGCTTTTAAACACACATTTATTAATCTATTGGCTAAGAATGATAAAATAATCAATATTTTTTTTTTTTATGTTTGTCTTCAAAATGTTAACTTTTTTAGGTTAGAACGAACATGAACTCCTCTACTGATTACATTTTAAGAGTCCAAGGTGTCTTTGTGGTGATCCTCCTAAAGAAAGACATGGGATTTCAGGTTTTGAAATGAAGTGATCTAAAATCAGCGTATGAGTTGCGTCCTGACGACAACAACGTTTTATAGGAATATGACTCTAGGTGATACAAGGTTCAAGATAGAGGGATATAGGGAGGTTAGGATTGTTGATTATTGCCTGTAGGAGTGGGCATTGCAAGATTATTAAACCAAGACCACAAGTGAAACCCTACGACAGTGAAAAACAAGCAAAACATATGCAGAAATGTGCCAACAGAAAAAAAAAACCTAAATGAAAATTGTTTCATTGTTCAACTGCTTAGTTATATTACTGATATTATAAAGATTTCTATAATGTGGTTGAAAAGCATAAGAAATAAAATGTTAAACTATTTAACAAAGCATTATTTATATTATGTCTGGAGTTTAACGAAAAGGCACGGCTCCAAGGCCCTAGTTTTATTTTCACTGTGAAGCATGCTTGAGATAGAATTATAGTTTGAGGCTGGTTTTGACCAAAGACCTGGATGTGTTGTAATCAGGGTTGAAACAAACAGAATCAAAACTGAGCCAATAAAACATCTGCAGCATCTAATAAAATGTATTACAGCTGTTCTGTGGTTGTGATCAGCATGACGTTTGGGTGCTGCTAAATCACCATCAAACAAACACTGTTGAACTTTCATTTTGTCAGATTGCATTTCTTTTTAACTGTGCCGTTCTATTCATCTACGACTTCTCTGTACCGGTAATTGGATAATGTTGGTGGCAGTCTGAGCAGAGCTCCCCAGAGCTCCCTCAACTCATCCACCTCTGCCAGCTCATCCAGTGCTTCACGGAGGTATTTTTAGTCCTGCTGAGAGATATTTTCTTTTCAGCAAGTGTTGGATCGACCTTACCTGGTGGGATGTGCACAAAACACCTATTCTGGGAGGTGAATCCAAGAAATCCTGACCAGAAATTAAACCACTTCTGGTCTTCTTTGAACAAGGGGGAACAGTGACACATTTTGACTGCATTTTAGGGAATGCAGGAAAAAAAAAAGATTTTTTAAAGAATCGAGATTCTTAGTCCTGGCGATTCAGAATTGATTCTAAAAGCACCAAAATATTTTTTTTTACATTAGATTCCAAAAAATAAAGAATATAAAACCATATCTCATAGTATATGAAAGAATACATAAAATGAAAGGTGGCAGAAAGAAGAAGAAATCTGACCCGAACCAGTGACCTCCTGGACCCGATAAGGATAAAGCGGGTAAAGATGATGGATAGATGGCTTTTGTTGAAAAGATTTACCAAACAAATCTTTTAAACAAAATCCATCCATACACATTTGAAACATGGATGAATGCAATATGATTTTGAAGTCTATTTTATTTTGAGTTAAATGTTTATGCAATACAGTAGGCTGAAATCTTTGTTTACGTTTGTATTTTGAATTATTTGTGATGGACTGGAGACATGTCCAGGGTGTCCCCTGCCTCTCGCACAGTGACTGCTGGATATAGGCACCAGTGACCTCCGGGACCCGATTAAAGCTGCTGCATTCTATTCATATACCCATCTGCTCACAATTCAGGCTGCTGTATTTATACTGTATTATTTGACATTATTAATGTTTGCTACAAGCATACATTATTGTTTTAAATAAATGTTTTATTTGTTTACATTATTGTTTAATCTTTTCATGATTTCAATTGAAAATTGTTTCAGAATCAAAAATCATTTCAGAATCGAAAGTTGTTTCAGAATCGAAAATCGTTTCTGAATCGAAAATAGTTTCAGAATCGAAAATCGATTCCGAATCGAAAATCGATCCTGGAATGAAAATCGTTTTAGAATCGAAAATCGATTTTTAATCGAATCGGTGCATCAAAAATCGGAATCGAATCGATTCTCCAGACACTGAGAGATTCGCACCCCTACTGCATTTACTTGTGATTTTACTCTTTCCGTTATTACTGCAGCTTGATACTTTAGTTTAGAGTTGGAAGTAGAGGTGATCGGATAAAATTTTAACTAATAATACAGTATATTTTGAAACAGGTCACAAAAGTGGCTACTAAAATGGTTTACGTTATGGACATTTGATCAAATTACATAAAACAAACATTCTACATAACTTTATACTGTATTCATTATTTTTTTTTTGTCTGGCTATAATATTAGAACCCCAATTATGCTTCTTTTGTCACACAAATAAAAATATATATATTTATGAAAAATGGTCCAACACCTTTCTAACATTCATCCATCCATCCATCCATCCATCCATCCATCCATCCATCCATCATCTTTACCCACTCTTTCCTTTTTGGGTCGTAGAGGTCACTGGTGCCCATATCCAGCCATCACTGTGCAAGAGGTGGGGTACATCCTGGATGGGCTGCTAGTCCATCACAGGGACTCGTAGGTGGAGGAGGAACACCTGGAGAGCTGGTGCAAGGTGAAAAACTTTCACATCAACGTGAAGAAGACAAAAGAGATGTTGTGGACTTCAGAAGGAACAAACACACCTACCCCCCTATCTTATTAAAGATCATGCCTCTAGTTGATACACACCGAGTCTGTCTGCAGCAGTAATATTCAAATAGCTGACAGACTGAATGATAGTCATGTATTGGTTCTAGTACCCTACTGTAAGAAACAGAGGACATGAGGTTTAACTTGTTCTTGGCTAGCTGGTTACAAAGTGACAGTCTGATGTGAAAATGAATTTCCAAAGCAATGACAGAATATCCACATTGTAAGATGTCACCAGAGTGGGTCTAGGAACACAGAGCCACAAGGATCACCTGCCATAGAGACCGGATAGATTTGAAGAGTATCAGGGTTGCGTGTGACTTGGCACCAAGCTGGAGGAGCAGTTGTTGTCGGCACCAGATCTGATCATCTGCCAAGACAGAAACACTCAAAGGACAGTAAGTACACAGATGCCTGGGAATGTCTAATATGTACACGGGCATAAGGTAGGGAGAGACTAGTGCTCGTGACATATGCACGCGTGTTGCACACACAGAACCAAGCTCACTGAAAGCTTGTACTTTATCCAACAGTAGCAACTGTAACAATGACAAGACAATGTAACTATACTCGTCGTGTAGGTTGACACACGAAGCTGCTGCTCAGTGCAACTATTCACAGCCTTAATGCTTGATAACTCCCCTTTAGCCAACATTAATCTGCACCTGTACATTATTATGTTCACAGTTTATAATAGCAGGCAGAAAACAGGTTTTTCCACCTGAAGAACAGTAAGTTTTCACAAAACTCTAACAACTAAACAGTCTTAACTCAAGGCTTAAATAATGTCTTTTGTCTAAAGTTTTCTATTGAACTTTCTCTCCAGCAAATCATGTGATCATATAACTTTGTTTAAATGAAACATATTGAGCATCAAAGCTTAAAAAAGCTCAATACAGTATGCATATTTTTAAAAGATTGGTTTAAGACCTTTGATTTATTATTTCTCAAATCACAAGCTTTGTCAAAGATTTGGGTGATCCGTTTCTCAAATTGCTAAAACACTTGGATTTCCTTGATTTTCAAAATTTACATTAAAAAAGTGCATTAGCATTAGGTTAAAGCATGTGACGTGCACATATACAGTACCGTATTTTCAGTTGTATAGGTCGCACCTGTGTATAGGTCGCATTGTCCAATTTTTATCAATAAATTGGAAAAATCCAGAAATAGGTCGCACCGGTGTATAGGTCGCACTTACATCACCGCCGACGTAACGTGTCATCCACCGCTGAAGTGACGCGTCACCGCTGAGCCAACCCGGCAATATGGACCGAGTGTTTAGCTCTGCTGCAAATGTCTGCCACAGGAGCACACAGCAAGGCTTTTAAGAAGATTAACACGGTAAAAACAACTATTTGTTTGATAAAAATTATAACTGACATTATAGTACAAGGGTTAGTGGTTTATTAGCCGAGTGGTTTACTAGCTATTTGCTAAAATATACACGGAAATAAAACGAATGCTAACAGAAGAGTCCGTCTCTCAAAACACGAATAAAAAATCGCATTTTATCTCAAATGTTTCATCCAGGCCAACAGTTAGTACATTAAACCCATATAATTACACTCTGTAAGCAGAAAAAATATACACCAAGTGGTTTCGAAGCTATTTATAACGTAAACAGAAATAAAACCAATGCTAAAAACAGAAGCTAACTGAAGCCAACCGCTAATAAAAGATACAGTAGTTTTTTTTTTTATCTCAAACATCTAATAAAGCTACTCACTTGTAAATGTCCATACAGTGATTACATTCTGTAAGTTTCAGAAAAATCCGCTGAGGGGTTCTTGACTTATCTTGCTACCAAACAGCTAACAAACACAGAGCTAAAAGAAGTTACCTCCAGACCAGGAGGCCGACAGAGTCAGTCCGAGCAGAGGAGCTTTTTTTTCCGGACACATGAGCTGGAAACGGTTGGTGTACTCCTCTGGAAGTGTCCCCCTAAAATTGGTCTAAAAATATAGGAAAAAAATCCATAAATAGCTCGCACCGGTGTATAGGTCGCAGGCCTTGGAAAAAAACATAAAAAGGTGCGACTTATACACCAGAAAATACGGTACACGAGCTTAGTGAATCTCTAAAGCTGTAAAACACGAGGGACTTGCATGGCTGATTATGCACGCTGTTGCTGGATGTCAAACACCCATGATCATACATGTACAAATGTAATGTACCTTTCCACAATCATGTATGAATTGCAAGATACATACAACTACAGTACT